>OX243813.1:4816027-4943970 GCA_945859605.1 Lumbricus rubellus | reverse complement strand
AACTTTCAGTTTACTTGAATGCACGAGTTGTTTTGATGAAAAAGAAGAAGTACAGGTGAATATATAATTTCACGTGAGCATTTGCATTGAAAGAATAATCAGTGCATATTGAAGGTACATGTAACTTAATGAGCTTCCAAACGCCAGACGTGTTGCTGACTGATACTGTACTTGAGCCATGGAAATCAACAATGGAGTATTGAGTCCTATTCGATGCAGTTAGCATAATAGCTGCTGAAGATTATTCATCTGGTCTGATAATAATGAGCTTGCAAGAACACGTGAGTTTTTAAGTGCTCATCATGAACACCTGGGCGCTTAGCATTCTAAGAACGCTTTAAACTGGCGAGTATCAGAGCTGCAGTGGTCTTAACCAGGACACTTCAGAGATTCTCCAAGTCCCTGTATCTCCGCGCATCGTCATGCAGGCCACACATGTAGCTGCAGCCTCAGTTGTGGTACTTGTCTCTGAGGCAGTTATTGCGCTTTCAACAGATACTTTCCGCCCACGGATCATTACACGTTTATGTTATTGGTACGTATCGGCGATAGATCTACGAACACAATATTTCGAACCAGCGACATTTACTGCCGAATAACTTCGGGTCCGCGTCCTAGTTTTCCGGCGAATTTGCAATCCGGAAAGTCTGCTTTATAAATAGCGGATAGGTGAGTCTTCAATGGGCGTTCGCCAGGTCTCTTTATGTCGACGGTGATAGACTCTGGGGTTGGTTCATCCTCTCTCGTGTATTCCAAGCGGTTCATGCATGTAAAGATGAGCGTTCGGGTGAAGACAGTATAAGACTTACACCTCCATCTCTCTGGAGTTGAACCGAAGCAGGGTCGCTGAACCATTCACGATTGAAACGTAACGAGGGCGCAATTAAGAACCGTATCGCAGTTGGTAGGCTATAGCCGAGGGTTTCGTTTCCGTGTTTACGCCGTCGAGTAGGTAATTGGCGGAAAATATTGGCCGTGGTATCGAAGAATAAATAATCTAATTTTACGAGACATTAACAAACCTAACATTGAGTCTGATATTACGACGTGGTGTCGTGTTTAATGAATCTGCCTTAGATTAGATCACGTGACACCGTTGGTTGTGTGGAATATGACGAAGGAGTAACTGAGGAGCGAAAATTGAGTTTTGAACTGAGCTACACACGGTTCTTTAGTCCGGTAAAATCCAGGAGGAGGGTTGTATCAATAGCATTCCCACTCATGACTAGGTCGACAAGGTTAGTTTTCGATTCAAATATCGAGTTCAGAATCGAGTTGATTCTGTTACACAGAGAATACATCGCATCCTTGGAACTGCTGTGATACACAGATTGCTCTTAGATAATTATTATCGACGGCACATCAGTCGAGCAATCGAGCATGATGGCTACGTTGCGTGAGCTTCAGGCGGCTCTCCAGTTGAAACTCGAAGAGGTTCGACAGCGAGACCAACTCCTCGATGAGCTCGAAGCAGAGCTGGAATGCAAGGACGCTCTCATCGAGAAACTCTACCAGGAACTCGACAAATACCGATCGATCATCGACTCCGCTGGTATCTCGAGGGCGCCTTCGTGTCGCGGTCGCGTGCCCCCCATCTCCCCCAATTGTCTTCCGCCAGACACCAGAGGGTCAGACGGGGTCAAACCCGTACCACCAACAACTGCCCCTCCAATCTCCGTCCGCCTCTCGGAGAGGGTTAAGCGGTTGGCGATATCAGCTGAGTCGTGCGGGTCTCGACCGACACTCGATCTGGCCAAGGAATTGGTACGCGTGGAGAAAAGTCAGACGTAAGTCGCGTCTACACACTATACATACGTATCCATCTCAGATAAGGAGACCCACTTACATGCACCGCGTCTCATTATTATCTTATGTTGTGTATGTGATATGAGGGCAGGCGACACACGCTTGCATACAAATTGCAACACTTACAAAATGGCTTTCGTATATAAACATCCATGTACATGTAGACGTGCTACATATTTAATTAAGCATACAGTTTGGTGTACTGTACTATTGCACGTGCATACACGAAAAAACATACCTAATACATACATACATACATACATACATACATACATACATACATACATACATACATACATACATACATACATACATACATACATACATACATACATACATACATACATACATACATAAATTACATACATACGTACGTACGTACGTACATACATACATACATACATAAATACATACATACATACATACATACATACATACATACAAACATACATACATACATACATACAATGTCATATATACATACATACAATGTCATACATACATACATACATACATACATACATACATACATACATACATACATACATACATACATACATACATACATACATACATACATACATACATACATACATACATACATACATACATACATACATACATACATACATACATGAAACATACATACATACATACATACATACATACATACATACATACATACATACATACATACATACATACATACATACATACATACATACATACATACATACATACATACACATACATGAAACATACATACATAATACATAAACACATACATAAACACATTCCTCTCTGTTGACATTTCAACGCCCTCCCCCCCCTCCCCCCCCCCCCCCCCACTAGACAACCGTGTACCCTTGGGTTTGGAATAAACACCCGTATACAACCTGAATCTCTTTTCTGTTGATAATTAATTCTTTGCTGATGGAAGTCGACTCGTGTAACTGTTGAACGATTAGGATAAGAACAGATGATAATAATTCATTGCTGGCCTAATCTTCCGCTTAAAAAATTGCTTTGAAATGTTTTGCTCCTGAAGATTGTTTGTTCCTCTCGCAGTGCCAGTCCCAAGCCTCGACAAAGGAGGAGAGTGACGATAATGATCTTCGATATTCCACAGTGGTATAGTGTTGTATTATCTCGATCATGATGACATTCATACTTACTTCATTTGGGGCGCAGTGGTGTATTGGGTATGTTCGTTGCCTCGCAGCCGGAGGGTTGCATGTTCGAATCCAGTTCAAGTCGCCTCGTAGGGGCCTTGGGCAGGTCCCTCTCTCGCAATTGCTCATGCGCTTCGGCATGAAACTCCGATGCAGTGTGCGCTGCAGTCGGGAGTGCCTCTGAGTAGAGAGCTTGAATGGGCGCTATAACAAGTGCACGTGCAAACATAAGTCGCTCAATGATCCAATGATGAGAGTTGGATCTGAAGAAATTCTCTGTCTATTCATTGTTTCGACACGAATTGTTGTTGTCTCAAACGAAAAGCGTTCCGAACTTTCTCTGAAAAGTTTCCTCGTCATTTATGGATGGGGGGGGGGGGGGAGGGCGAGACATCGCGGTGTCTTCCAACTTTTTACCCATCATGTAGTCCTACTAAAAGAACTTCTTAACTCTGTCTCCACGCATCGTTTCAATAACACCATTGGCCAGCACCGAACAGACATAATATCTCTGTTTTCGAGGTTGGTGACTGCGCAGCATTATATCAGGAAGTCAGGAACATGTCAAGAAAGCCGAGATTCAATGGACATTATTATATCCTGTATCAAAAACCATTATCTGGTCGAGTCAGTGTAAACATGCATGTGGCTGTGTCAGATTAGCTGGCTCCTACATGTACAGTCCGACCTTGTTTTCGACCGGTGTATACAATAATATGAGAACATTCCATAAGACCCGTTAGTTTCTGTTGAGGCTTAGCGTCCGTCGTGTGCTGTGAATGGCATCGAATGTCAACATGGATAACGATGTTTATATCATCGTCACTTCAGGTGTTCTGATGATACAGACGATCTCGATTGCATCCATGGCTGAAGAGGAGGGAAAGCAATAACGCCAAGTCATAACAACGATGTGTTTAGAAATCATAACACTTCACCCAACATAACAACTCGAAAAATACCATTGACTTTTTTGCAACGCATACAATCATGTAGGCCTACAGTGCCATTTTTCAGCCTCTGCTGAGCTACGTGGCTATAATCAAATGTTATAATAATAATATCAAATTATTATTATTATTATTAAAACTATTATTATCATTATTGTCATTATTATCACTTTGTCTGTTTAAAGTGCAATGGTCCTACAACCTCCTTAGAGGTTATCATTATCAACGTCGTCGTCGCCGTCGTCAGCGTCATCATCATCATCATCATCATCATCATCATCATCATCATCATCATCATTATCATTGTCATCACTTTATTCTGAGGGTCCTCTTTGTCGGCCACGTTCTGTGTAAATTTCAAATGGGGGCATGGCCGAATTGCCTTCTGGATCCGCCCCTGGTTGTCCTTGCATGTATATAGAAAGTTACCTCGATAAAAATGTCTCGAAAATACACTCAACCTTTCCTCATTCTTCTTCACCTTCTCCTCATCTCTTTCATCACTTCCATTCAAAAAAGAGCAAACCTCCGCAACCGTCTCTGTCGCTGTCTCTGTCTCTGTCTGTCTCTCTCTGTCTCTCTCTCTCACTCTCTCTCTCTAGTATATCTCTGTCTGTCTGTCTGTCTGTCTGTCTGTCTCTGCCTCTCTCTCTCTTCACCTGCGTCGCCCTTTAATCTCCATCTGGAACAAAACTCACCTCTCCATCCTCCGCCTCATTCTCTTCCTCATTCTCTTTCTCTTCTTCCTCTTTTTTCTCCTTCTCCTCTTCCGCCTCCTTCTCTTCCTCTGCCTCCTCCTCGTCCTTCTCCTCCTCTTCCTCATTCTTTTCCTCATTTTCTTCCTCCTCTTCCTTCTCCTTCTCATCCCTCCCGCCTCCTGCCTCCTCCTCCTCCTCCTCCCCTCGTCCTCCTCGCCCAGTTTCGTATGAGCACCTGCAAACGATCTCGTTGCCGCCATTTGATTTTTCTTCAGCTTACGAAATCCGAGATAGCGGGTTCGATATTCTGTACACGATAGAAGTAATTACTTAACTCTTTGCTGACTGAAGGTAAAGGATTTTAGCATGCTCTTTTTGCTACACTATGGTTTTTAAAGGATTCGTTGTGTAAGATTTGTCTAGACAATTTTCTTTGTAAGATCATTATGTCTAGACCTAGGTTACATGTAGACTCATATGCACAATTAGTCAAGGCTGGAACATGATTTTCCTCTCATTAGGTTTCTTATTGTGGGGCACTTTCTGTATCTTATATACAGGCAAGCCCTATGTTCCGTATTTGTGCGTCGATGAGTTAAGCCTATTGCATATTTTGATTCTTAGCAAGACACCGAGTTTGGATCTATACGGAAAAACAATGGAATTGAAACAAAATTTAATAGTCAAAGACATTTAATGAAGAAATTCGTGAAGCATACAATATTATATCCGACTGATATTTCATTTTTGTTGACTTGTTTCCGTGTAATACATTGTATTGAATATTACACAGGTTGTGTTTTCTTCTGTACCATAGTAGGCCTACAACTATTGTACTGTGATTATTGTAATATGACACATTGAATTGTATTGACTTGAGCTAATCTATGCAACACTACTTTGTTATGAATGTATCGATTCTGCACACCAATATTGCACGCACAATAAGAGAAAAACATTTAACGGCGAACCTCTTGTATAATATATATATTGTATATAATTATATATGATATATATGTATATGTATATGTATATATATATGCATTGCATATATATATAATCGATGATCCGTTGAGTTCATTGAACGACTGAGATTAAAATCGAAGATAATCATCACCTTCTCGATTAGCATACAGAGTATTACAAACGGCAAATCGTTAGAAGTATAATCATTATTCTGATCGTTATCACCTGTAGTCTCGTATGCTCTACAGTCGTTGTTGCGTCGTCAGTCAATGGCCAGGTGGCGCGTTAGCATAATGTGTTATGTCTGCATGTTAAGACAGGTGCATCATATTATGCATACTCCGTTGACTTAGTCATCGGGTTCGTAATACTCCGGAGATTTCCGGAATGTACGAACCCGAGCAGGGACTCATCAGTAACCGATAAGGAAGCTGCAAGACAATGATGGGTCAATCGATACAGGATGTCATCAGTTGAAGGCGTTTCAGAAAACACGGGCTGGTGGGGCGCTATATAAATGGTCTAAATTAATGCTGCGATTGAGTTACCAGATTAGTTGGAAGTAGAATCATAGAACACGCGCAGTTTAGATGTAGTAGGCTTCCTGTGCCTTACACAAATCATACGCTAAACGGCAAGTTACACTATGTCAATCACAATCACAATTTATTGTATTCACAATTGGTTGTATTCACAATTATTGCGTCTGCAATTACTATTGCAAGTATATTTATATTTGCAAATACAACTACAGTTGCAGCTTCAAGAACACAGCAATAACAATAGCATTAAAAATAACACCCGCAACAACAACAGCAATAACAACAACAATTACAATTATAGTTACAGTTACGGTCACAGTCTCAGTCACAGTCACAATTGCAATTTACAATTGCAATTTACAATTACAACTATAGCTACATTTACATTCAGAATTACAGTTACAATTCACTATATGGTTCCACACAGCTCTTTCCAGGACGTTACGTCACTCGCTGTTCCGTGCAAAAGGAACACGGTTCCAGATTTCCTTATAAACTCAATTGTTCCACTTTGTTTCTGGGCCTACCCACGTGGCCACTTCCTGCATTCGAGTAGAGCAGGAAGTTGATAAGTTAACCGTGGATGAGGTTCTAGACCTAGAGAAAAAAAGAACTACGTGAACTTTTATTTCTAAAGAAGTTCAGGAAATTAAGAAGCATACAGAAATAGATTATGAGATAACGTAGAAATGGATGGAATAAAGTATAAACAGAGACACGCATTGACGACGTGTATAATGTTAAGCCAGATAAACAGACAGACAGACAGATAAACAGAGAGGCAGACAGACAGACAGGCAGACAGACAGACAGGCACTCATATATAATGCATGTATATATTGTGTGCATGCATAATATTATAGATCTACATGTATATTACATGTATGTATAGTTTGTATACACATAATTATCATGACTTTGTGTAAATCGGCCATAGCAGATGATGTATACATAAAACTCGAAAGATAATCTCTGAAAATATGTAGCAACGATCGGGCTAATAATCTCTCACGTGCAGAGAGTCTTGCCGATCATTAGCTGCAGTGATGTGGACGTATACAGTTATACACCTGCTTCGATAATACTGCAGACACAACCAGCGGTATATGTAGAGGAAGTCCAGCTCCAGGTGGTCATTCCACCTGCCATCGTGGTTGTTGCAACGGACCACTGTCCCTGAAATCGGACAGCTGACCGATCCGAGAAAAAAAAGACGCAGACTGGAACATAGGAGACTCCGATGAACCTGATCCACGTCCGGAATCTTTCCGTTTGCTGTTGTCATCTTGCAGACATTTCTTGCGACAGTGGAAGATGTGGAGGAGAGTGGCAGTGGTGGAAGAGAGTGGCAGTGGTGGAAGAGAGTGACAGGAAGAATGTTTCCACCGGATGTCAGTAGGATGTCCATTCTCCATGCTACACACGATCCTTCCGCCGACAGAATCTGATGGTGATACTCGACTCTCGCTTTTAGCCTGCCAGAAAATGGCTACTGATGCTGGAGTCGCTTTTTAAGTATCCAAATAAGATACAATGCAGTAAAAAAAATGTAGTGTATGAAGGTCATGGGTGAATATGTATGTAGTGCGAATTACTAATGTGACGCTATGTTTAAGTCGTGAAGGAATGACGATTCGCAGGATCTGTTGACAAGTAATTTAAGGCTGAGGTTATTGTATAATATATAGTAGGTAATAATGTATGAAATATGCACTAGTAATTCAATGTTATGCAATGGTAGATGTTGCGTAAGTGATGGTGCTAATGCTGATGCAAATGCAAGCGTAAATGCTAGAGTTGGTCTACAAGTGCTTGTCACTATTTGTGGTAATGCAGGTGTAGTCCTCATGCAAACACAAGAGTTAGACTAAAGTAAACGTTAGCGCAAAATTAATGCTGCTGCAAAGTGCCAGTGTAAATTCTTGCACAATGCTAGTAGTCAGTGCTTGTATAAATGATATCTAAGTTCTTGCTGCGGCTAAACCCTGTGGTTTGTTTGTATGTGTTTGTTTGTATGTGCACTTGTTATAGCGCCCCTTCAAGCTCTCTACTCAGAGGCGCTCCCGAATGCAGAGCGGACACTGCACCGGAGTTTAACGCCAAATCGCTGAGCAATTGGGAGTGAAGGACTTGCCCAAGGTCCTTACGCGGCGAGGTGGATTCGAACCTCGAACCTTTCGGCTCCAAGGCAACGACGCCACCACTACACCACCGCGCTTGTATGCCGTATCTGTTGTCATCTAGGTATAATTATGTCTTATTGCGGCGTAATTGGTAGTAACCAGCTGTAACTATAGCGTAGACGTCTGAGTCGTAGTATAGTTATAGCGGCGTCAGGTCGGTTTGTTGGCGGTGCTTTAAGAAACGCTGTTAGATCTGCAGCACCCCTTCCGTTGACCCCGTTTGAACTGAAGGCTGAATTGAAAAGAGTTAATTGATTTAACTTTATTATAGCTTTCGATTTGGTTCATTCACGATCACGTACCACCCATGTCTGTTGGACGCACCCAAGACTTAAGTACCGAACAATTAACCCTTTAAACTCTCTCCCCACAACTGGTTCCTGATCGGCCTCCTTACTTCTTCCGCCGTTGCAAACTTTAAAGGAAGTTGATTAGTCGTAACCCACATCTGAGACCCGCTGGAAGAAAAGGTCAAAATCTGGAGTCTCTTGATCAAATACCGTCTAAAATTTTATTTGCTGACGCCATTGGGGCGAATATAAAAATGCTGATGCCATTATGTCCAAAAACATTCATAAACTAAAGGGACAAAGATGACCCGGCAATATGATTTAAGCCCATACATGAGCACCTGAGGAAGTTTTATAATAATGGCTGTCTGATGATAGATCATTAGATGGTCACCATCAATGTATAATAATTTATTAATTATTGATTTAAATAGGGAAATTCTGTTTGTTTTAGCAGAACCATTATGTTCTTTTGGGTAACTTGAGTTTAAGCTTAGGCCGGGCAATAGGCCCTACCTACATGTAGGCTATACATGTATACTGACAACCACGAAATTTGCAAACTGCATGCTTGTGTCATAATCGTGGTGGTCAATAAAGGCTAATTGATTGATTGATTGATTGATTGATTGATTGATTGATTGAAAACATGAGGTTTGTTGAAAATGAATCCATAGGCCTACACATGGAAAATCGCTTTTTCTCAGTAAATAAACATACCGGTGTTTAGTGATGTAGCTTTTCCGGAAAGATATTTTTCCGGAAACTTTCCGGAAACTTTCCGGAAACTTTCCGGAAACTTTCCGAAAACTTTCCGGATATTTTCAGTAGGCCGAAAAATACATCTAACGCATAAGATCACATTTTCCCTATCAGAAACATAGGAGAATTTGAGTTTTTAAAGTTCCTTTTATTTACAGTATTTCTGGCAAAGTGGAAATGTTCACCATAAAAGAATTAAAATGACCATTAAATACTTTCATTATCAGTTCAGAATATCTGACAATTTGACATTTTGGCAGCTGCTTTGAGCCTGCTCAACTATTTCTTTCACTGTGCTATTTAGGATTATGTTGCAACAATTGAATGGTGATGTACATTAGCTGCAGGGTCGGATCCAGGGAGCGGCTTATCCGGCCATGCCCCCCCCATTTAGAAATGCCCATGTATCATGGTCCCCCATTTGGTTTCAACAAGATTTCGAACAATGAATATAATGTGTAATATGTTTGGTATAAAATGTATCTTTTCGCGAAAATTTAACCTGATGACTAAAAAAAGGCTTTTTTCGCGGATAAAATGGTATGTTTCCCAGAAATTTAGACTTGAGGACTAAAAAAAGGTCATCCAAATTTTTGGCGGATGTCAAGGGAAAAATTTTCCAGACTCAAGGCCAAGAATTTTGCCCCACCCTTCAAAAATTTCTGTATCCACCCCTGATTAGATGAATCCTTGAAAGTAAGGAAAGAATGTAATGGATTTTAGAAGTAATAAATTAACGAAAATATGGAAAGTAAATAAATAAATAAGGTGACATAAGATAAAAAAAAGGCTTTTCCTTAGTCCATACACCGCTTACTCAAGGCAACAACTCATAGATAGGAAATTTAAACCAAAACATATTCTTTGCTGATTATCAAGAAAAGCAGATTTGAAAATAGATTAGTCTTGCACTGCAATGGCATTGCCAATAACATCATATTTCAAGCATAAAATAACTGTATGTAGGAATTAATCTGTTGCAGTACTTATTAAAACATTTGGTGTCTATAGTGTACTGAATCAATTGCTGTTTTAGCTTCATATTTTCAGAAGTAAAAAAATAAGAAGAGTTAGGTGACCAAATCATAAAAAATGTTCTCCATAATAACAGTGAAGTCTTATTGCAATTAATTCATAAATGTATTGTCGGTGTATACACTAAACAGTAAGCAATAAGTGTCGTTTATTGAATGAAAAAATCAGCAATGACTAAATAATATAGCTTACAGTGATTGATGTTTAAGCATATTTATTTATTTAAATTGTTATTTAGTAATATTGTGTTGATGGAAAATTACGGAAATTTTCGGAAAGTTTCCGGAAAGATACATCGGAAAGTTTCCGAAAGTTTCCGGAAAGATATGAAACTTTCCGGGAAAGATTTCTGCCTCACAACACTACCGGTGTTTATACCTTTTCTCCCAGTGTGCCACATTTGTATATGCAGTTGTATATACATGACATCTCTAAGCCGACCACCGTGAGTGATTTTATTGAATTAGAAAAGAACTCGGTGAACTCTGATTTTAAAGTTAACGAGGGAACATAGATTACGTTAATGACAAAGATATAATTATATTGAAAGACATGTCGTTCAGCCGTCTGCAGTAAGCTTACTTAGACAGACAGACAGACAGACAGACAGACAGACAGACAGACAGACAGACAGACAGACAGACAGACAGACAGACAGACAGACAGACAGACAGATATACAGACAGACAGACAGACAGACAGACAGACAGACAGACAGATGTCTGTAGGTGCCATTGATAAATGTCTTGCGGATATGACGACATTGCAATTGATGTCAAGCAGGCATTGAAAGAAGAAGAAGAAAGCCCTTGTGAATAAGATGGTGCCCGGCACTTGGCTTTAGAGGAAAATGATAATAAGAACATAGAAATAAAAAGAAATGTAAAAACGATGACGCAGACAGATAATTGCCCATCATAGCTTTAGCCTGAATGTAGAATGGTTGGCGCATGAATACAAGCAAAAATGGTATGCTCGGATGAATAATTTTCAGCAGAACCGTGCTATGGCATATTAATGAATGGAGGAGCTCCAGCATAGTCAGTCAGTCTGGTCCAAATTATATGGAAGGGGTTGTTTTAGCTGTTTTACGGTTGTTTGGTGCTGTAAATATGCAACCGGAACGCATTTGGCTGCAGTATTTTCCACCACCACTCCTCCCAATGGACCTCCCACCCTTCTGCATTCCTTTCAAACTCACCTGCGCAAGCGGTCTTGCACTCTCCTCGTGAGTAGACCCATTCTCCTCAGAGAACGTATTATAATTTATACGTCATGGTGTATAGCGATGTTGTTTTAGTGTTTCTTTCATTTTCGCAACTGCACTCGTCGAACTATACCGTAGATACTAACAAAAAACACTCTAATTCGTTCATTTTCATCCATTTCATCAACGTAATACACCTTGAGGCGTGCACTTGCAAACATATGCATGGCCTGTATCAGCTGTATGCATACATAGGATAACTATAGGCTGGGTGTATCAATGATTTCTTTTGCTCGGCTATAGGCTAGGCCTACTAGTAATGCATGTAAATCTTAATATTGATCTTCATCATCAGTTATGGACATAACATAAAACTTGTCAAGCCTTAAGCCTAAGCTAAACGGTTTTTACTTTTAGGTATTGTATACACAAAGGTGCGACCTGGTGGCGGACCGGTAACGCGTCGGCTCACGGAGCGTGAGGTTGCGGGTTCGACTCCGGGTAACGACCTTGGGCAAGTTGTTTACGCACATGTGCCTCTGTCACCAAGCAGTATAATTTGGTACCGGCGTAAGCTGGGAAGTAAACGGCAAGTCCTGCGATACGCTGGCCCCGTGTCCAGGACCTTGGGATTCGTCCATTGTCGGCTCAAGGGCCTAGAAAAGGAGATGAGCGCCTCACCAACGGACCTTCGGCCCTGGGATGCCTTTACTTACTTTTATACACAAAGAACTCTTATTTACCTTTCCTGACACTTAATTAAGCGCGCGTCAATCGCACAGTAAGACTCGCAATAAAAAAATAAGCAGGTTTAATTAAATCAAGCGTCTCTCCACTGTAGCCTACCCACTGGTACACGAAGGATAAGGATAGCTGATAAAAAATACGCATCAGTCCAATGCTACGAAAGTGAAACGATCTCGATTCACTGTCCTTGATTGGCACTGCACGCTAATCAAATATTTGACAACAAGGTTTATTTTAGACGTATTCGCAAAGTTTAGTATTTATTAACAGGAAACCAACAGGAAATGAGCAAAGTTAATAAATTGGCGTCGTTGATCGAAACCGCTATGCATAGCGGAGTGAGGTTTTGGTATTTATTGGCCTGCTGCTAGCACACAATCATCATTTAGCTTCATATTCAACTCATATTACAAACTGTGGACCAACTTGAACTTGTGAGTAAGAATACAATTTCAAGCATAAGAATAAAATCATGCGTGGCTGATTTTGGTGAATTTCAATCTGTAAAAAATCCAAAGCGACAAGTTTGAACTTTTGACTTTATAATTGAATAGGCCTAGTCTTTAAGCACGGGTCCGCAGCAGTGGCGGCATTACAGCCTGGCGAGCAATGGTAAATGCCATTGCCCCCTGGGCGTTGCCTTGCCTCAAGGCTGCCAACATTGTGACCCTGCTGACAATATTTGAGTGCGAAATAAATCTTCCTTTGCATTGGCCACCGACATGACTGACTGGTTATATGCCCTGGTCACAAAAACTGGCCAGGCGTCATCTCTGCTCCGTGGGCCAGAAAAGCAATGTCGTCGGGGGCCAGAAATGACCCGCAGTCTGGCCTTTGCAACCTCTGCTACAAATGAGCAAATACACACGGATACATGTAGGGGCCTATACACACATAAATACATAAATACAGAGAAACATAGCTTACAGACGCATATAATATAATTATCAACACATACAAAGAACATCGAGAGAAAATATTACAAAACACCCACGACCCACGCGCCAGCCAACATCAAAGAATACATTGGTGCCGGGACAATGTAAACACAAAACACAGATAAAAAAAAATAATGATAATATTCTTGTTTATTGATTCTATAACTGACACACTGGCCTAAGATCACATGAAACTTACAGAGACGAATCATTACAAGAATCGATTTTATAGCAGTATGGCGATAATGACCACCTGCATGTTCGACAACAGAGCATCTACAGTGTCCTCTGTTCTGGGCCTAAACGAAAATGCGCATCAATGTGCTTTAGTTAGAGTTCGATTGTGTTTGTCAAGCCTGCGTCAAGCCACGAGTAACAACCAGAAAACAAACAAACAAAATATGCGCTCACATAATTATGAACACAAACAGACATACTAACCAACAAACATACTCACCAACAAACATACTCACCAACAAAACATACTCACCAACAAACATGCGCACCAACAAACATACTCACCAACAAACATGCCCACAATGGCAAACACATGTGATTAGCTGATTGATTAATTGACTGACTGACTGAATGATTGATTGATTGACTGACTGATTGATAATAATTGACTGACTTAACTGATTGATTGATTGATTGATTGATTGACTGACTGATTGATAATAATTGACTGACTTAACTGATTGATTGATTGACTGGATGGATTGACTTAATTGATTGATTGATTGATTGATTGACTGATTTATAATAATTGACTGACTTAATTGATTGATTGACTGATTGAATGATTGATTGCTGCAACAATTATAGGACGAAGGATCTGATCAACCATGCCATCCAAGACAATGACTTCATGAAGAACTTGGACGTGACGCAGATCCGTGAGATCGTCGACTGTATGTATCCGGTGGAGTATCGCAAGGGAAGCGTCATCATCAAAGAGGGCGACGTCGGATCTCTAGTCTACGTCATGGAAGGTAATGACACGGTACGCCATCTCCCGTTCGACAGACATCCTATAATTGTAATTAATTAAATGCCAATCCTCCGTTTCATATCTAATCCAAGAATGCATAATATGCTGTGATGCAACTACAACCTGTAGTACTAAAATTATATATATAAGTATGGATGCATATGCAAATGTCCATATAGCGTATTAGCATACTTAATTAGTTTTATTTACATATAACATATAGATGAATATATTTAAATAAATCTAATATTTTATATATACACAGGGTGGTTAAAAAAAACGTACCACCGGAAAAAATGCGATAACTTCACTACCGATTGACCTTTTTCTCCGAAAATTTTCCAATTTGCAGGGGAATGAATTTGCCACAATCCCTGAAAGTTTCAGTTGAAACTTTTCATGTTTGCAAAAGTTACAGCTGTTCAAACTTAAAATTTCGTTTTTTTGAATATCCGGAGAATCTTGTTCCATTACATGTGATTTCATTACGATTTTTTTGGCAAACTGCAACACATTAAATGATGACAATGTCATACAACCTCACTAAGAGCTGTAGATAAGCTGTTTATTATGTAAGCTGTTGGTATATGGTCATATTTTGTATATTAAGGTCTCAGTTTGTGAATCCGTTAGTGAACGTCATGGGCAAAGTTTCTGCAGAGGATAAAATGGGAACTCGGACGTTACGTGAACAGAGACTGGGACATCGCGCGGTCATAGCAAAAGACCCAGTGAAAAGTGAAGCCTGAAGCACTTTGAAGGCTATCTGCAAACGTGTTTATGTAACGAAGGTCAGATGCTGGAAGAGAGGCAGGAAGTTGTCATTTGGTCTGACGGGGGAAAATGTCATGTTCAGGAAATTCGCTTGGTATTCGAAAGGGTTACGTTTGCAAAGCACATCATGATTTCAGTATCAGCTATGCTGGCGTGTGTTACAGCTGCAAGAAAAGACTGCATTTAATACCATTCAGTAGGCTAAATGTCAAACTCATCGCTGAACTCTCTTACCCAGACTCATTGAAGACCAGGCATGCTCTAGCATCTGGTTTTAATTTCCAGCAGGACGGTGCGCCTGCATGCTTGCTCGCACGGCAAGGCTGATTATGATGACGCTACCTTATTTTTGCCATCAAATGCAGTAAATTTATTGGCAAAGGTGACTAACAAACTCGCCAGACCTTAGTCCTCTTGCTTTTCACGTCTGGTGAACTATTCTGGAACGCTGCAAGACATTTCATCCCAAGTTGGAGAACATTGGCCAGCTGAAGCAAGTCTTGCTGCTAATGTGGGGTCAGTTGCCGCAGGACCCGACCAACAAGGCCATACTGAGCTTCACAAAAAGAAGTTGAGCTTGTGCTAAGGCAGGGAGTGGACACTCTCATTATACCTTACAATAAAGTGTAAAACGAAATTCTGAGGTCGTAGTGAAAAGTGATATCATTTGACATGGAAATCTACAAGTGACGTTCATTTTCCGCGAAAATTTGAAAAAACGAAATTTTAAGTTTGAACAGCTGTAACTTTTGCAAACATGAAAAGTTTCAACTGAAACTTTCAGGGATTGTTGAAAATTCATTCCCCTACAAATTGGAAAATTTTCGGAGAAAAATGTCAATCGGTTGAGAAGTTATCGCATTTTTTCCGGTGGTACGTTTTTTTTTGAGCCACCCTGTATATAGGCCTATATTTATTTATAAATTATATTTATATATATTTACTAATATAGTAATATATAATTATGTTTATGTGTGTATTTATATATATTTAAATCTATTAATGAGTGCCTGAATATACATGTATCTTAATTTACACTTACTTTATTTACCGCAGCATCCTACGCAGGCTGAAGTTTGTGAGGCTGATCATGATCCTGTACAATATTATTAGATGGTCGTTTAGACCGGAATTCATTAAATGTTATGGCACTCCAGATTGATAGCCTAGGCATAAGATAACCCTTCTAATGTGCCCATAGTTCAGATTGGCATCGAGTATTGAAGTGTATGCTTAAGCTTTGTATGAAGCAGACACTAAGATTCTTGAGATTTTGCATGCCTTGTATACGTAGGCTACACGTATCTTGATATGCAGTTATCGGGGAAGGGATTATGGTCCTATATAGTAGTTCGACCATACATAGGCCTACCCGTATTTTTCACTTGTGACTTGTTCACCTCTGACTTGCGATACAATACGATGCAATGCAAAACAATATGCTACAATAAATTAAATTCAATACAATAGGCGTATACAGCAGAATACAATAAATTCAATTCAATACAATACAACACAATGCAATAAAATATAGATCTAATGCAATACAACTCTCGTTTTTGAACCTCAAAAGTCGACATAGACGCAACTTATACAAATTGCATTGGTTTAGCCTTATCGGGACAACATTCACAGTTGAACACAATTTCTTATGTGCCATTGCAAAATCAAGTTTCAAGAATTCAAAAGCCTTCATCCAACATCAGTGGTCCAAAACAATTGTTTGCTGTAACTGTAAGAAATCTTGTATTTGTAATTGTTCGATTGAACAGCTGACCTGTGCCAGATGTATACAATGCATTGCATGGTACGATTTTCTTGACATATTAAAATTCACCAAAGTCTGCCACCAACGATTTTATTCTTATGCCTGAAATTTTACTCACAATTATTTCAAGTAGAGTTTGACCGTTCGTCAGATAATATTCAACTTGACATTTCTCATTTCTGTGCATCTTTGGCACTGACACAATTCAGCATATTTGATTTGCCAAGTTTCATTCAAAATCAGGCTCCAAAGCCTCAGCACGTGTCATTTTGGAATTGAAATTGGGGTCTTGTTAGCCGCAGAAACTTTCAATTCTTTAGAATGTGGACTTTATTGGATAGCAGCTTGCAAATGTCTTGGCTATTCTTTGGGATATTGCGTCAAGTCCGTGTCTGAGAATATTGTCAAGTCAACATAATGGAATAGTATATATAGACCAATTCTTGTTTTGGACGATCTTAATAGGACGTAGAATATCTTTCTGTGTGGCAGCCACCACGTGGTCTGTAACAACTAGAAACGAGAGGTTGGAATCCTAATTTCCATGCGACTCATCTGAAAGCCTTTAGAATTACTCACTGGCCATTCTTCGAGCCAGTTTGTAAGCCTTCGTTAAGTCAGTCCATAGCAGTCACAGTAGCTACTATACATGTAATACCGACAGCTTTTTGTGTGCTTTATCTGAGTCAACGACAGTATCATTTAACATTAACTGTCTACTTTGCAAAATGTGAGCGACAAGAGGCTACATACTTAACGTGTAATATATTTTAACGTATATTACTGCTTTTAGTCGATACATCCTAGCATATTTCTAGCAATTTTGCCGGTCTTTAAATTTTTTATGAAACTAAAAAACTGAAATTGCTCTTGAGCCAAAGTATCTGGCTGTATGCCACGGTCTACTATACAGCGACCAGACATTAGACGCCTTCTCGTGATGTGAAAGTGCCGGAGTTTCACTTAGACCGCGTTAACGCATTCATTATAGGCTTGGTTTGTCATTTATCTCCCAGTCCACTGCACTCGCTCACAATAATCCATCGGCAGAATTTCCACAATAGCAGAATAAACGAGCAGATTATAATAACCGTTCACAAGTTTGGGAACACCTTAAAAACGCGCCTTGGTAAACTTTAAAAATTTGACGGAACGTGTGGTAGACTATGTAAGCTTAGTCATAGAGTGGCAACATTGCTCTTGATGGTTAGAACCTGTTGTATCTCAATGTCGCATTTGGGGCACGTAAGGTTAAAAATATTCAAATTTTCGTCATTTTTATGCTATATCAATCCAACGTATTCGTTTCAATATGAAAATCATCACACTGTCAGATTCATCAACTCACATACACCTGACATTATAACGTTGTTCATTGCGCATTAGGATGTGATTAATAAACCCTACAATAGACTATTATATAGCTTCATCTTTTCTTATAGCCTCATTAGTTTTAGCTTCGATTAAATGGATCATTGTTGGAATGTTATACATTTCACTCATGACGAAGAGAAAAAGTGATAAAAAATACGAGAAAATAAACGAATTATGACGGGCGCAAGTGAAAATAAATGCTGACTACACGAGCTTAAAGCTTTCATGAAACAGTCGGACAATAATTGAAAACGGTTAAGAAATTACTCAGGTAGAACCTGATAGACCTCACTTTTCAAATAATGTATGAACATTCGATGTAAACGACCAACTAAGCTACTTGAAAAGATAAAGAAAAACGCGTTAAAGAAACAATGAATCAAGATAGTAGCCTACATTACACACAAACAATTTTCTACTAAATTTTGGAAATTTAAATAATTGAATGAGTGAATGAATGGAAAGAAACAGGAAACCTGAATGATTGAATGACTGTGTTTCAGAGGGTCGGGTTGAGGTGACGAAAGAGGGTCAGAAGCTTTGCGTCATTGGTCCAGGAAAAGTATTCGGTGAATTAGCCATTCTATACAACTGCACCCGAACAGCTACAGTCAGTGGTAAGTAAGCCAGTCAAAGCCAATCTGTCAGCCAGTCAGTCAGTCAGTCAGTCAGTCAGTCAGTCAGTCAGCCAGTCAGCCAGTCAGCCAGTCAGCCAGTCAGTCAGCCAGTCAGCCAGTCAGTCAGCCAGTCAGTCAGCCAGTCAGTCAGTCAGCCAGTCAGTCAGTCAAATGAATCAGTTAATAAGTGCCGCCTGTCAGCCAGTCAGTCAGACAGACAATCAGTTTGTCAATCAGTGAATCAGTCATCTAAAGTAGGTAAATAAGTAAGGAGTAAGCCAGTGATGTGTGTTATGTGTTATTGTACGCATTAAGCTGTGTTCTAATCAAAAATTGTTCGTATAATGTATAATATATCTAATTACTCTTTCACTCATTCATTAGATTTTGATTGACTTGCAATCATGGCTGATTGTTTCTTTGCTGGTGTAATTGAAACATCCTCATAGGTTATTGAGCCTCTAGTTTGGCGCTATAGAATAGATTAGAATAGAATAGATTAGATTAGAATAGATTAGAATAGATTAGATTGGAACAGATTAGGTTAGATTAGATTAGATAGATTAACCTAGGTTGACTTAAGTTCACTGCAGGCTAATCTGGTTCGGATGATTGCAATCACTGGTGTCAATCAATCAAATCAATCAATCAATCAAATCATTCAAAATTTATATAGCGCCCCTCAAGGTACCTACTCAGAGGTATTACCAAGCTGTGGTTGTTTTAGCATTGGTGCTGCATACGTTCTCAGCTGTTGGTAGTATTTCAGTGTTGGTTGACTAAAATAGTTACACTGTTTTCATTGTTGTTATTGTTTCTGTTGTTTAGCTCTGACGTCATGTAAGCTGTGGGCGATAGATCGACAAGTCTTTCAGACGATCATGATGTGTACTGGATTACAAATCCACAAACAGCATGTCGACTTCCTTCAAAGGTCAGCAGCACACTTGACCCCAATGCTCAACAACTGACAGATACATTGACAATAACTTCACTCTATAACTATTATGTACATGTATGTATCGTTGTTGCTGTTTGCTGTTGCATCAACAACAACCACCACCACACCACCACCACCACCACAACAACAACAACAACTGTAATAGCGATTATCATATCATCATCATCGTCGTCGTCGTCACCATCACCACCATCATCAACATCATCATCATCATCAGCAGCAGCATCAGCATCACCAGCATCACCATTACCAGCATTATCATCATCATCATCATCATCATCATCATCATCATCATCATCATCATCAGCAGCAGCAGCAGCAGCAGCAGCAGCATCACCATTAGCATCACCAGCATCACCATTAGGCCTACCATCACCGTCAGCTTGTCAGCTTCATCACCTTTTGATCTATTCTCATCTTGCTCCTCTTCTGATTATAAGCTTTTCTCTGACCGCCTTTTGCTAATCGCCTTTGCATTGATCTGGTCTGCTGACCTCTCTTCTGCCTTGCTCGTTCTCTCTTTGTCTGTCTGTCTGTCTGTCTGTTTCTCACTCTCTCTTCTCTCTGTCTCTCTCTGTCTCTGTCTCTCGCTCTCTCTCTCGCTCTTTCTCTGTCTGTCTGTCTGTCTGTTTCTCACTCTCTCTTCTCTCTGTCTCTCTCTGTCTCTGTCTCTCGCTCTCTCGTTCTCGCTCTTTCTCTGTCTGTGTGTCTGTTTGTCTGTCTGTCTGTCTGTCTGTCTGTCTCTCTCCCTCCCTCCCTCTCTCTCTCTCTCTCTCTCTCTCTCTCTCTCTCTCTCTCTCTCTCTCTCAAAACCTAGTTCCTCTATCTCGGAACTTGAACTGTAAGCTCTATTGAGCTGTCACCACCACCACCATGAGCGGCGCTACATAAATTACTAATTACATTGCAGTAATTTTCATCCATTAAAATATCAAAGTTTATCTACTCCTTACTGTTGGATGTGTAAGTCATGTTGACTTCACAGTTTCGAAACACTTCATTGATCAGCTTATAATTATTATGAGGTGTGAATTGTTACTTGTCAATGATCGTTTATCGCCAATTCATATACAATCATGTTGGCTTGATTTAAAGGTGTCTAAAGAGAGCGTAACATTTCCAATTTTGCAGCGATCATAATGATACCGGAGATTACTAATTGCAGGCCAACAACTAAGGACAAAAACACCCACCACAGTCAATCATCAGCATTAATAGACATCAAAACATAATTATATCCCTTCCCTTTATTGGAAATTATTGATTTGATTTGATTTGATCTTA
The DNA here is from genome assembly GCA_945859605.1 of Lumbricus rubellus. NCBI lineage: Eukaryota > Metazoa > Annelida > Clitellata > Crassiclitellata > Lumbricidae > Lumbricus > Lumbricus rubellus. The sequence goes on along the minus strand of OX243813.1, from coordinate 4,922,905 downwards.
TAAAACTTTCTAAGTTTGCCAGCCTTTATCGTTTATCCTACTAGTGCAATGCAATGGCGAGTTTATATAGTGCCTAATGAAAGTGTTTGCAAGGTGTCGAAAGTGAGACGTGCATTCTTCAGTGTTTAACTGTATACTTCGAATGACACTCGTCCAATTAATATAATTTGTAATATAATTATAATAAATAGAATGTGGGGCGCAGTGGTGTAGTGGATATGTTCGTCGCCTTGCAGCCGAAGGGTTGCAGGTTCGAATCCATCTCAAGTCGCCGCGTAGGAAACTTGGGCAAGGCCTTCACTCACAATTGCTCAGCGCTTTGGCGTGAAACTCCGATGTAGTGTCCGCTCTGTAGTTGGGAACGCCTCTGAGTAGGGAGCTTGAAGGGGCGATATAACAAGTTCACATACAAACAAAACAAAGAAATAATAATAATTTTCGTTTATTCAACAATCCAGTTGACAGACAAAGATACAGTACAGTTACATCTGTCTCTATCTCTATAGGGCCTATCTATATCTGTATCTGTCTGTCTCTGCCTCTGTCTGTCTGTCTGTCTTCCTCTCTCCCTCTCTCCTTCTCTGTCTCCATATATGTCTCTGTCACTGTCTTTGTCTCTGTCTTTGTCTGTCTGTCTCTCTTTCTCTTTCTTTCTGTCTCTGTCTCTGCCTCTGTCTCTCTACCTCTGCCTCTGTCTCTGTCTCTCTATCTTTCTCTGTCTCTGTCTGTCTGTATGTCTGTCTTTCTGTCCGTCTGCCTGCCTCCTGGTTGAAATATTCAATTATGACCGTTTTGTCTTGTGTCTGCGCCTCTGCTCTGAGTCTCCCAGTTAGTCTGTTTGTATCTCTGCCTCCATGATTATATATTATTCATGTTCGTTTGACATGTATGCCTGCGTGTATGTCTGCGACTCTGCGTGTATGTCTGCGTCCGTCTCTGTTCCCTATACGTGCCTCTAAAGTTAGGCTACTTGTCATATGTGTCTGCATGTCTCTCTGTCTAAATATGTTTGCTTGTCTCGTTTTCTATGTCTGTGTGTCTCTGTCTATGTGTATGTCCGCTTGTCTTATTATCAATGTCTGTGGTATCTCTATGTCTTGTTATCTATATGTATGTCTGTGTGTCTGTGTGTCTGTGTGTTTATGTATGTCTCTTCTCCGTCTGCGTCTATCTGTCCATCCATGTCAGCTTCCGCACGTGCTTTTCGTTAGGCGACGCGTGTTATTGCGATGCGTGACGTTGATTTCGATGCTTTTATGGCTGAAGTGGTGCCAAGAGCTGCTCTTCAGTGGCACCGCCGCCGACGTCACACATGGTCGGCACCTGTAGAGCAAGCATCAGCATCAGCAGCAGCAGCAGCATCAGCATCAGCAGCATCAGCAGCATCAGCAGCATCAGCAGTATCAGCATCGGCGGCATTATGCCATGAAAACCGGATATCGTCTGCTCTATCACGGTCTATCCAGATGGACCAATCAATTCCTCATCTTCGACACTTATCCACCTTATCCCATACTCAATAATATTCTTATCCACCTTATCCCATACTCAATAATATTCTTATCCACCTTATCCCATACTCAATAATATTCTTATCTAGCTTTCTTCCTCCTCCTCCTCCTCCTCTTCATGCTCCTCCTCCTGTTCCTCCTCCTTCTCCTGTTCCTCCCCCTCCTCCTGTTCCTCCCCTCCTCCTCCTGTTCCTCCTCCTCCTCCTGTTCCTCCTCCTCCTCCTGTTCCTCCTCCTCCTCCTGTTCCTCCTCCTCCTCCTGTTCCTCCTCCTCCTCCTGTTCCTCCTCCTCCTGTTCCTCCTCCTCCTCCTGTTCCTCCTCCTCCTCCTGTTCCTCCTCCTCCTCCTGTTCCTCCTCCTCCTCCTGTTCCTCCTCCTCCTCCTGTTCCTCCTCCTCCTCCTGTTCCTCCTCCTCCTCCTGTTCCTCCTCCTCCTGTTCCTCCTCCTCCTCCTGTTCCTCCTCCTCCTCCTCATCCTACTTTGGACCTTCCTCTTTCCTTTCCTCGTCTTATTTTCTCTTGTTTCATTTTGTTTTCGTTAATTGTTCCCTGCTTCCACCAAGACTACCAATATGCTCATACTTCTTCTTCTTCAGGTCTCCTCTTCCTCCTCCTCTTCCTCCTCATCCTCAAACACACACCTTTGCGTCGTCTTTTCCTCCTGCTCTCAATTCTTCTTCACCACCACATCTCGAGTTTCTCCTCCTCCTCCTCTTCCTACTCATCCTCTTCCTCCTCCTCCTACTCATCCTCCTCTTCCTACTTCTCCTCTTCCTCCTCCTCTTTCTTTTTATCCATATTTCTTCCATGCATTCCTATAATATGCCAGTGTGCTCGTCATACTATCTCGCCTCCACCACGTCTTTCATCTGCTCCATTCTTTCATTATCTTTTTCTTTTGTTTATTTTCTTATTCGCCATTTCCTCTTCTTCTTCCCCTTCTTCTCAACCTACCTTTACATCCTCCCACATCCTATTCTCCCGTCCTCATATGCTATACTCCTCCTCCTTTGCAGTAACTTCTCTCCTCGTTTCGTCCATCACGTCCCTGTGCCAATAATTGTAGCATCTCTTCCAATCCTTGAATTTTCTTATTCTACATAATTATAGTCTACATGTACTTGCATCATATTTTTCGTCCACTCTTTGACCTTCAATCTCAACTGCCTCACAACTCATCAGACAACCTTCTTCCTTTCACTGTCCATCACCAACTAGCTGTTCTTTCTCTTCCTCGTACTCCACTCCTCCTCTCCCTTTCTTCCCTCCATTATTCGTTCCCTACTTCACACTCTCTTTCTTCTCCTTCTCCTCCTCTTCTCGCCCGTTCACTTCCTTTGTCATCCTACACGTCCTTATGATCCGACTACGCCTCCTTTCTATTGTTCCTCCTTTCTATTGTTCCTCCTTTCTATTGTTCCGCTCTTTCTCTTCCTCCTACATTTTCCTCCTCCTGCTTATCGTCGTCGTCCTCCTCCTATTAATCTCTCCTACTTCTCATCCTACGCCTGCTTTTGTTCCTTTCTTTCCACTCATATCAAATATTTTCTGTCTTTTCAGGCTTCAGCCCATCTCCCACACCTTTTCTTCCCTCCTTCAATCCCTCCGCTCCGTTCTCTTTCCTTATCTCTGTCCGTGTCCACTCTTTCCCTCCTGTCTGCTTCTCACCCTTCTCCTTTCTTCCCTCCTTCTTCCTTCCCTCCTTACCTCTGTCCCTCCTTCCCTCCTTCCTTCCTTTCTTCCCTCTCTCCATTCTTCCTCCTTCCCTCCTCCTTCCCTCTCTCCATTCTGCCTCTATCCGTCTCTCCCTCCATCACCTCTTATCTTTGTGTCGAATCGCTTTACGCCTCGCAGGCTTTGGCGATCATCATTGCGAGTCGTTACTACTGCACTAACTGATTCACTTAACACAGATTCACTCACTGATACACGCACGCACACGCACACGCATACGCACACACGCACACAATAACACACAGGCAAACACACGCGTATACACGAACGCATGATCACAAACCGACAACTACTGCATGCATGTATTCCCACAAATGCACAAATAGCCAAACATACCAGCACACCTACACACCCACAAACCCACAAGCACACTCACACAATGTCATGTATGCACACACCCGCACGCATGCGCATACATAAGATATTTGCGTATAGTATATAATATATATATATATATACTAGCTGAACCCGGCCACGCGTTGCTGTGGCTGAAAAGAGGCTCCCCCTCCCTTTCCCCTTCCCCTTCCCTTCCCCTCCCCTCCCCTTCCCCTCCTCCTCGCTCCCCTCCCATCTCTTCCCCTCCCCCTCCCTCCCCTCCCTCGCCCTCCTTCTCCGCCTCCCTCCCCGCCCCTCCCCTTCCCCCTCCCCCTCGACCTCCACCTCCCCTCCTCTCCGCTCCCTCCCCACCGTCTTTGTCCCGCTCCCTCCGCTCCTTTCCTCCGTCACGCCGTGAAGGCCGCTTTGGAGAAAGGCCTCCCCTCCCCTACCCCTCCCCCTCGACCTCCACCTCTCCTCTCCCTCCGCTCCCTCCCCATCGTCTTCGTCCCGCTCCCTCCTCTCCTTTCCTCCGTCACGCCGTGAAGGCCGCTTTGGGGAAGGCCGCGAATCGCTTATGACGTCACAGGACGCGACATCATTGATGTTTCGTTTGCTGTGTTTGGAGTGCCGCTTTGGGGAAGGCCGCGAATCGCTTATGACGTCACAGGACGCGACATCATTGATGTTTCGTTTGCTGTGTTTGGAGACAGCGTTTAGCCGTGTGGGACGTGTTGAATTTGTAAATGGCGGACGAACGGATTGCAAAGTTCACTTTTTGTGGAAACGATTGCGTTTTTTGGGGTGAAAAAATCTTAAGACACGGTGCTATTTGAATGGAAGGTTTTGGTAAATTTTCACAACAATCGGTGCGTAGCTTTCGGCGTGGTGTTAACAGGAACTATTGGAAAGTTTCATTTTTATATATATAGATATATATGTATATATATATATATATACATAGGCTACATATTACATACACATACAGTACACACAAACACGTGAATCGTCTTTTAAGTATGGCGGTGAATCAGTAGTTAGGCACGAAAGTCTCATCATCGACGTCGTTGTCGTCGGTGTATCATTATCACCTTCATCATCATTATCATTATCATTGTCTGCCTGTGTTTGTATTGGCATTATCTCTCTGCGTGTCTATCCGTCTATCTGCCTGTCCGTCCGCCCGTCCATTCAGCAATCCATCCATCCATCCATCCATTCATCTATCCGTCTACATGTATAAAATTATACACAAATATCATACATATATATACATGTATAGGCCTAGATATATATATATATATATATATATATATGTGTGACACTGTGTGTGTGCGTGTGTGTATGTATATTATGAGCATCGGCATCATCACTATGGTTATAATCACTATCATCCATGATCATCATTATCATCATCATTTTAATGTCAACCTTGTCAATAATTGCTGTACGGTGATTGAATGTGATATGCCAGGTGGTGATGGTTGTGGTGGTGGTGGTGGTGGTGGTTTTGGTGGTGGTGGTGGTTTTGGTGGTGGTGATGGTTGTGGTGGTGGTGGTTGTGGTGGTGGTCGTGGTGGTGATGGTGGTTGTGGTTGTGGTAGTGGTTGTGGCGGTGGTTGTAGTGGTGGTGTTTGTGGTGTTGGTGCAGTGATTGTGATAAAACAGTAATCTGGTGTTAAGTGATAATTTTGTTTCTTTCAGCGTTCCTGCCTTCAAACATCTATCACAAGACAAACTTAGTAAGATCGCCGACGTATTAGAAGAGGTGAGTGTAACAATAGCAACAATGCAATCAGATTAATTAAACGCAGCTAGGCTACAAGCGACAATCAGCTTTTTAAAAATAGGTTCCAATTGCAATCATCCAAATGAAAAGCAAGAAACAAAGGAAGACAAAGACAATGCTGGATAGATAATAATAATAATTTAGTATGTAAACTATGTATGCATGTGTGTATCTGGATACCTACTAGCTATCGACAATTATGTTCCGGATTTCAGTAATCTGGAACTGGAAGAGATGGTTACGAATAAATGGGTGTCCTATATCCCCCGTCATTTGTCGAGCTCATCGCTTCCATTGGAGCGCCTCTGAGTAGGTCTCTTGAAGAGGCGCTATATAATTTGTCGAAATGAATGAATGAATGAATGAATGGTGACCGTCCAAGTGTCCTTCTTTAACAATCTTTATATTATTATTATAATTATTTATTATCTATTCAGCGCATGTAGGCTTTGTCTGCCTATGTAGCTTTTTTCTTAAAATATTCCACGTGGTTCATTGCGCTGAATTGGACAACTGTCCCTTTCCTTCTATCTATATTGCCAAACCGTTGGAGTGTTTGCTGACAGATTTTGTCCAGCCAAGTTCTTTGGATAACTAAAGCGTCTGTTAAGTGTGCCTACATCCAACAACAAAATCGCCGTTTACGTCAATCTCTGTTCGTTGTTAAGTTGACGAATAGCTTCCAAAGCGTAGTAGAACTTTCAGACCGTGACCTGCCTCGATAAGAACTCGACCCAACAGGTCAAATGTCAAAGGTCAAATGTCAAAGGTCAGGTGTGACAAAGACATCGTGAGATGCATGGCTGTCACGACGTATTTTTATGGGCCCAAATCTAACAGGTGTATTGTGTTGTGGCTTAGGCTTATTGTGTTGTGACTTTGGCTTATTGTGCTGGGACTTTGGCTGATTGTGCTGTGACGTAGGTTTATTGTGCTGTGAGGTAAGGATGGTGTTACAGTAGAGGAGGCAGTTGGAATTGAAGGCGAAGGGAAGGGGAAGTATGGGGAAGTATGGGGAAGTATGGGGAAGTATGGGGAAGTATGGGGAAGGGAAGGGCATTTGAGTGGCCAGAACCAACCTGCTTAGCTTAACTATCTTAGGACGGGCAAACATCTTGGATAATAATAGATCTAATAATAATGATCTTGTCTAGCCCAATATTATTCGTCATACTAATTACGTTAGCTATTACTACCTTTCTTATTTGAATGCTGGAGGCTTAATCTGCATCAACCACCTTTGTTCTGGTTCTTGTCCCGGCCTAAGGATTGTGGTCTTTCTAACGTTTCTGTTCTTTTAAGGATTCTGGTCATTGTAATGAATGCGGTCATTTTAAGGTTTCTTGCCTTTTTAGGATTCTGGTCTCTCTAAGGATTCTGGTATTTCTAAGGAATCAGGATTCTAGTCGTTTTAAAGAGTCTGATCATATAGACTAGGATTATTGTCAGTTTAAAGACTCTAATCTTTACAAAGTATTCAGGTATTTCTTAACGCTCCTGGTCTTTTAGACGGTTCTGGTCTTTTTTATGGATTCTGGTAATTTACAGGATTCTAGTCGTTTTTCAAGGATTTTGATCATTTTAACTTTTAAAGAATCTGGTCTTTTCTTACGAGTTAAGAGTTCTTACGAGTTAAGAGTTCGAAATTTTCATAATGATTCTTTTCCTTTTAACGATATTCTGGGCCTGACATCCTTAAATGTCATTTACACAGTGCAAACAAGTTAGTAGACTAAGTAATGCAATGACTTCTTTAGATACCTTTAAAATGAATTCCACGTAGGCCTACGCTATAATAAACTTTACCGCGTCGCTAAATGCAATCGGCGTTACTTGGAACTTAATATAAGTCGGTTCACAAGCCAAAGGGTGTGCAGACATTTGAACGGTGGTCATTTGAACGGACGACACTAAGACCGACGACACTTTAACGGGCGATATTAGACAATAGAACAGGCGACACTTAACCGGAACGCCATATTACCTTGTTGTCTTTGATACCACGGTCTTGGTGTCGAGTGTTCTCGAGTTAGTTTTTAGTAGTCTTAGTCTTGGTCTTGAGACCCAAAGTCATGGTTCTGAGACCAAATGTCTTGGTCTTAGTCTTAAGGTTTGAAGTCTCGGTTTTGTTCTTGAGGGTTCAGATCTTGAACAACAAGATTGCGTTGCAACGCTCAATGCGTCCGTCAATAATCGCTAATAAGACTTTACTCAGATGCAAAGCGAATGAGAGAATCGGAGAATGCACGGACAAAGTGAAGACCTGCGGAGTTGCGAATTCATGAACTACAAGAACTTTCAGTTTCGAAATTATGAATGCAAGAATGCTAAAACGTTTAGGCTTGCATTGAATCAACAATAATAATTATGTTGCTTTTGGTGACAGGTTCATTATAAAGACGGCGAGTATGTCATTCGACAATTCGCTCGTGGTGATACCTTCTACATCATATCAAGCGGAAAGGTAAGTGGATTTTGTCTCATCTCGTCACAGTTTGTAGTCGATGATTCTTTCTATTGAATGTATTAAATAGAAACATTATCATCGCAGGTGTGACAATAAGTCTATGCATGTTATACCAGGTACCTGATTATCATTTTGAGTAAATTTCTTGACGGGGAGCTATAAGTCCGTTGAATGAATTGTTATTATAATATAATAATTATAATAATAATAATTACTATTATTATTATTACTACTACTATTATTACTATTATCATTATCAGTATTAGTTTCTTAATTATCGTCCCGTGCTTCATTCGAATAGCCATAGAGCTATAGGTAGGGCCTAGAACGTGTCGCAATAAGCCAAGAACTAGTCTAAGAGAGTATTAATTTATGAAACGGTCCATTATAATCTGAGCCGGATTAGCCTAAGCTGAGATGATTAGGTCTACGTGCAGGCTCACGTTAGGCTCGGTCGGTGTAGAATAGACTCATCGGCTCTTACGGGTGCATGATGAGCTGAGGTCATCGGGTGCAGTTCGGTCAAATATAATCCGGGGTCAGATGAGATCATATTTTCAGACGGGATCAAAATTAGCAGTCACGTGGGTTAGATCCGATTGGCTGGCAATGCTGGCATTCGATAACAGTGGATTACAGGGTACCGTACGTCTACCGTAATAATTTAGTATTATTCTATGGCGCAGTTTCTACATAATACCGAAGACATCGGTGGTCGTCGGTGGCTTCTAGTTAAATGGCAATCAAAGGCCATAATCTTCCGCTGGAGAAGAGGAGGCGAGGTGGAAATTCGGTTGAGCAGATTAGCCAGAAGCCAGAAGCCAGGATCGTGTGAGCCAGATCAGAACGTTGACAAAGCTGAGACTTAAGTTTGAACTTGAATGACACCAAGGAATTGATGGAATGAACTGAATTGGGCCGCGAATTATAAAGTATAGGCTGAGAGGTAAATAAAATAGGTGACAAACAAGTAAGTAGGCAAACATATAAGTGAGTGAACAAGTAAGTAAGTATGTAAATAAGTAAGCATGCAAGCAAACAAGTAAGTAAATACATGGGTAAGTATAGAAAGTAAGTAAATAGATAAGTAAATAAATATTATTTAGCTTTTGCAGCTCAAGCAGAGCCACTCAACAGCAGCCTCATCGGCCTCATGTAGGACGGGCATTCCGCCCGGAAAGCGAGTTGTTACAGGCCTACAGTCATTTACAATGTGCTCCATAGTCTGAATGTTCCCACAGCTGCAAAGGGGATCCGTGGCTTGACCCCAACGGACCAGGTTGGCAGTAAATAAATAAAGAAGCAAGTAAGAAACTGAGTAGGTTAGTAAGCGAAAAAGTAAAAAATGAGCAAATAAATGAGTAAATAAATGAGAAAATAAATGAGCATATAAATGAGTAAATAAATGAGTAAATAAATGAGTAAAATAAACAAGTAAACAAATTAATTAGTCAGAAGATAGCCTAATAAGTTAGTGTTTAATTAAGTATGACCTTAATTCGATCAACTGCTAACCATATTTTGGTTTAGAGGCTAGAGCTTCAGCATCCATGGTGACTAAAGTTTTGCTAAAGATGGCGGATCCATCCTCAGTGAATAATACCCGGATGTCGAGCATAAGTTATCATCGTGTCGTCTGCTCTGTGAATTTACTTCAGGTAAAAGTGACGAAACGATTGCCCGGCTCAACGGAAGAGAAGTTCATTCGATTCCTTCAAGTGGGAGATTTCTTCGGAGAACGTGCCTTAGAATCGTAAGTCCTTCTCTTCCAAATTTAATCGACGCTTTAGTGTACCTATTTATTTTTTCTGAAAATAATTATACTGCGCATTTGCAGGCAGTGTGATGAAGAATATTCTTACTTGCTTGTTTACTTACTTACTAACCTAATTTCTTGCATACCATACCTACCTACTTACTTGCTTGCATACTCACTTAATTTCTGTCAACCTTCTTGTCTGCTTATCTACTTACTTCGTAATCGTAAACTCGAAAGCCAAGGGCGGGGCACCAGCTTATTCACAGCCTGCTTAATTACGGTACTTAATTACTGAACACTAATTTTGTCGTTTTACTTGCCGCACTTAGCCTACAGAAAATAATACTGTAACATCAGCAACTAGTGTTTAACGAAGTTAGATTGCCGCTGTGCATGCAAAAATAATGTAATGTAATGACAATGGTTTTCATGTTAATACTGTTTGTCACATGGACCGATTGTGTAAAACATTCCCATGCTTAATTTCTTCAGCACAGGCAGTTCTAAGCCAAAATGACGAATATAATGGTTAAGAGCGTTTAAGTGGTTTTATTTTGTGTCGTATGTTCCGGCAAGCAACACTACGTTGTCACTTATTTTGTATTATCGTCAACGGCCTATGTTGCCATAGGATGACGCTAAACTTCGGAATAATATTAATACGCTGTCAGTTTAAAAAAAATTGGCCTATCTCGCACTTGAAATCCAAAGCACAGAAAAATGCAGTGCTATAGACACCTTTTATATGATTTTTAATAGTTGATAAATTATGTTTTTTCACAATCAGCATAAATCGTCTATCAATCAGAAAGTTAAGTTGTTACTATGGAGGCGTGCCACGCTTATTATGACAGCATCGTTAAATAGAAACTAATATAAACGCCACAACTATGGTATTATGTTTACATAAGACGACCACAGTAATAACTACTCAGCTCCAACAAATCGACTTCAATTATTATTATGAGACACTTTTTGCATAATGATGTTCTAGGAACATCCGTAACTGGATGCCAGTGGTTAATATATCGTGTAAAAAAACCATAGGTCAAAGGCACTGCTGCTCGATACCATTTGCCTGGAGTCTCACCTATAATAGGACAGACCGACGACCTTGAGCGTGGGTGGGATAAGTGCAATAAATAAGACCTCACATCTTGAGCATTTCGGTCGCAAGTCACGCGAGTACCTGTTGATGGTAAACAGAGATTGTGATTGCAATTACAAGCAGGTACTCAGACTTAACAAATCATCCACAGTTTACCTTGCGTCAACAATTATTCTCACCAGCAATTAAGCATCCATGCTGGGTGGGGGGTGGGGCGATACCTGTCAATTCTAACACTTTTTATCATCAGTCTCAATGTCTGTCAGTCTGTCAGATACTACGTGTTGTTTATGGCACAGAACCGGTCGTGGGGCTTACATTGAGACATTAATGTCTCAATGTTCCTGATTAACAATGAGCAATTGTATTGCGTTATGCAGGTCTGATGATGATGATGATGGTGGTGGTGGTGGTGGTGGTGGTGGTGGTGGTGGTGGTGGTGGTGGTGGTGATGGTGACGGTGACGGTGACGGTGACGGTGACGGTGACGGTGGCGATGACGATGACGATGACGATGATGAAGGAGGAGGACTATGACGACAACGATGACGATGATGATGATGATGATTATAATGCTGCTGATGCTGATGATGATTGATGCTGATGCCGATGATGATGATGACTATGACGATGACAATGATGATGATGTTATATCCTTTGCTGAACTTTTCTCTTTTGCTAATAGTAGGTCGGACTTGTTTATCATGGTCTAACTAATAATTATTGTTAAATTGTCTGAAGGGAAGATGTCCGCACCGCCAATATCGTCGCCTGTGATCCAGATGGAGTGAACTGCCTCGTCCTCGAAAGAGAGTGAGAGATCTACAGTCTTCTTCCAATCAATCAATCAATCAATCAATCAATCAATAAATCAGTACATCATTCAATAAATGAACCACTCAAGCCAGCAATTATTCAATTGTTCAATCAATCATTCAGAAACTTAGAGAAAAAAATGTAGCAAACCTTCAAGGCTCCTACTTAGTTGCGCTCATCTCAGGCTGGGCGTTAAGGTGTGCTGCAGTGCATTTATAAGAACTCGAGAGAAATTAGGTCAAGTCAACTACACATGATTTCATTCCAATGCATGACATTTTATATAATTATAGTTCAAGTTCAGTTTGAAATTTTTAAAAGGACAATAATATTATGGGTAGTTGACATTTCCAAGGTTTTTTTTTATCTAAGTGAATTCCTATTAGCTTATTTCAAAATGCATAAATTTAATCACTTCGCAAGCCAGTGATTATAAATTGAAAAAAGTGAAGCTGATAAACGTGTGATGGTGACTTCTGTTCGCAGGGCCTATAAGATTTTGATCAGCAAATTAGAAAATATTCATCGAGTCTACGGCGATGAAAACTGTAAAGAACTGTGAGTATCCGTTAATGTAATACAAAAAACCTGTTAAATTAAAATATAAAATAAATTCGTATAAATTCATTTTAAAAGCGATCGGATTTTTTTTTAAATGTCATCCTTTCGCAATTTCCCGCAATTCATTTTTCAGCAGTGGGGAGTTTTGACCATTGTGTTAGAAATACAATTAAAATGCAAATCAAGTTCCCGTTGGAGTCATCAGTCTCTGCTCTTTAATTGGTTTCGACGTATAAGAGCATTTTAAAACTCTGGGCCATAATTAGATCTATTATGGTCTGTTACATGTTACACATGGTCTCGTAGGCCTATAATTAAAAGTATTTAAGGAAATAACTTCACAATCTATTATTCCTATTTCTTTGACTTCATTCTCCATTGTCTTAATTATTCTGTGCTTTCTTCTTCTCCTCTTCTTCTGTCCTCACGCTCCTTTGCCTCTCTATGAAATATAGTTATTGCATATCAACTGAAATCCAATTGCAGTATAATTTTTGAATTTTATATTAATGCAGAATACAGGCTTTATCCGACGACCTTTCAAATGTCCGATTAGAAGATATCAAGGTCATCGCAACCTTGGGAGTCGGTGGATTCGGAAGGGTCGAACTCGTAAGTACTCCTTTCGTTTTCTTTCCCGGACTTGACCTTTTGTCCTTGAACTGTTCTGACTGGTTTTCACCTTATCTCAATCCAAAGATCCGCTCTTGTTTCATATTCTTCAACCTCCTTCTCTGTGTTTTTGCAGGAACTATCTCTTTCACTGATTTATTCTTTATCATTTTAGTTTATGTTTCCTTTCATCTATCTGAACTTGTGATGAATTATCTCTTAAACATTTAAACAGTAAGCAAAACCACTTTTCTTTGACGTGAGCATAGGCCTATAGGTGGACGGAAGGTAATTGATTTGCGAAGGCGCGTGGAGCCATTCATTCATTCAGTTATGCAATCACTCCGGAATTTATATAGCGCCTCTTTGAGAGACCTGCTCAGAGGCGCTCAAGGTGTATGATGGATGACATGCGATTTCGTTGAAGGTACAAATCGGTAACGATAAGACTCGAACGTTTGCCATGAAGCAACTAAAGAAGCAGCACATCGTCGACACGAGGCAACAGGAACACATCATGAACGAGAAGGCGATCATGGCAGCAACTAAGTGTGACTTCATTGTTAGGTTCTGCCATTCATCTTTTCTTCGGTATTCACACAATTACACGTCCACACACACACACACACACACACACACACACACACACACACACACACACACACACACACACACACACACACAAACACACACACACACACACACACACGCCCACACACACACACACACACACACACACACACACACACCGACCAACAACAAACACAGCACACACATAAGCATGCACACGCGCGCGCGCACACACACAAACACACACACACACACACAAAATACACAAAATACAAATCCGCAAAACACATGCACACAAACAAAGGTAGACTAACACGCAAACACAAACGCTGACAATCACACATGTAAGCTTATATTTATGCAAATGTATAATATATTATTATTCGTAAAGTATATATATATATATATACATATATATAATTATAAAGCACGTCTAGACATAATTTATGTCTGCGTCCAACTATTCCTTGCACACCTCCAAAATGATTTTCACTGACATTATAAGTCCTTATAGGCAAAAATTTGCCGATAGAATTTGTCGTCCATCAAAAGCATTAATTATAACAATAATAATAAGCCGTTCCAGGAAAAAATTAAAAAAATAATAATAATATAAAAAAATAAAAAATAAAAAAATAATAATAATAAAATAATAACGACAATTTATATGGAGCCTAACCAAAAAATCCATCAGCAAAAAAAATAATAATAATATAATATGTTATGTGGTTAGACACAGAATACATCACTTAATGACTGCTCGAGCTTGTAGAGTGCCCGTCCCACGCATCGACAGCAAAGAGGGCTACGCATATTAATTATATTTACTGTGTAGTTTAATTAAAAAACTAAACAACTGCGTTTAATAAAAGACGATAGAGATTTATTGGTGGTCTCGTGGATCGAAAGCAACCAAGAGTTCCTCCTCCTCCTCTGTCTTGGCTCTGGACTGGTTTGGAACCGTATACTCTTGCAGTGCCAATCCCAAGCCTTGAGAAAGGAAGAGGGTGACACTAGCCATCTATTTTATAACGCTTTTCATTAAACAGCAATTAAATAAGTAACATCATAGGCCCATAGCGTGCGTAGCCTGCGAGTAGGCCATAAGATATAGATAAATTAAGATGTTACTGAAATCTCACGAGGAAAATCATAGCCAAAATTTTGAGCCTTGAAACCAAGACTTTAAAGTTCAAGAACAAAATTTTAAACTTCAAGACAAAGACTTTAAACCTCAAGATTGATTGATTGATTGATTGATTGATTTACTGCGCCAAGATGAAACGAAAACATGGGTACAGCGGAAACAGATAATTATAATCAATGGCCAACAGAAAGCGCGGAAAAAAGGAATCAGTTTATATTAACCTGATCCCTCCTAGATCGAGAGTTTCAGAATAATATTATTATTATTACATGACTTCTATTTCTTACTAAAAGCAGTTCAAGTCTGACAACCCGCTACTTTAACGAACTCGACTGTTACAGTAGGTCTACTTGAAAGCAAGATCATGGCCTCGTTGAGAGAACGATTCTTCTGCTTAATACAACATTTTCCTTGGACACCTCGAAAATGATTTCATCGACGTTATATTCATTGACACTGCAACTTTATACTCAATGTTTCCCCAGGTGAATGTAATAATAGACTATGCATTGCATACATCAACGACCCTATGGACCTGCTACCTACGCCACGATAACTCTTTCAGTTCAGTTAATCTTCAACATTGGCATTTAATTAGTTTACCATGACATTGTTTGCTTTGGAGTCCGAATTCATTCGCTGATGACTGTCGATTGTTCGTTTAAATGCAGATTGTATAAAACATACAAAGATTCCAAACATCTTTACATGATTCTCGAAGTCTGCCTTGGAGGAGAATTGTGGACGATTCTACGCGACAGGTAAGACTACCTAAAACACAGGGCACCAGCTTAATCACGAGGGCTGCCCTCTGTGTAGGAGTTATCTAGTGTCTAATAACTTATCATGACTGTCTGGTCTTTGATGCCGATGAACGCAACTTTGCACTGTCCATAGATATATAATTTATGAGCCTCACTGCATACATACATACATGCATACATAGATACATAGATACATACATACATACATGCATACATACATAATTATGTATTGTGACGCTATTATCAATATTTTGTTGCTTGTTATGGTTGTCAGTTGTGTTGCCGTTGTTGTTGTGTAGAGGTTCTTTTGACGATGCAACGACTCGATTCTTCACGGGTTGTGTTGTCGAAGCCTTCATTCACCTGCACGATCGAGGCATCGTCTATCGTGACCTCAAACCAGAAAACATCATCCTCGACTCAACCGGATATGCTAAGCTGGTAAACTGACTGGTTCCATTGTCTACAGATCAAAAGGCTGGTTCTCTTGTCGACATATCCAAACGCCAACTAAACAATGCTCAACTCTCCCATACCAACTCTCATGAAGTTTTCAGTTGTGCATATCTAATTTCGTATTTGGTCACTGCGTAACTCCAGGCCCACCGAGGGGGGGGGCAGAGGGAGAAATTCCCGGGGCCCAGCCGTCTGTGTATTTAAACAAAGTTGATGATTCATGTCTTTCTATAATATTTATAATATTTCTTTACATTAGCAAATTAATAAAATAATGATTTTTATCAGGTGGCTTACATATTTACTGGTCATTTGATGTACAATGTATAATAGGATGGAGTGAAAAACGTGAAATCTCTAGAATCAGAACGGCCTAGTGACACTTCGTTGCCTTTTGGTATAGGTAGTTATCACGCAAAATATTTCTTTAAAATTCGTTCTCGAAGATTTGCCCCAACGAGCTTTAAAATTTTAAAATTGTTTAAAAAAATCAAAAATTAAAAAAATTCAATTTTTTTAAAAATATTACGAATCAGTTGCAATATTGTTTTAAATAAATTAAATGATTGTATATCGACAATATTAAGCAGCAAACACTTAATTAAACATTAGACCAACGAATCCCAGCTGTTCAAAAGTATACACATTTATCACCGTTGAGTATGCTAAAGCTAAATTTGTGATTCTAAAGTTCCGATTGAAATTCTGCTCTGGTATTGAAGAAAGGCATTAGTTTTCATGATTCCTATCTGACAAGGATGATCTGGAACATTTTTTATAAAAATTTTATTTTTTATTTTATTTTATTTTTTTAACAATTTTAAAATATTAAAGCTCGTTGGGGCAAATCTTCGAGAACGAATTTTAAAGAAATATTTTTGCGTGATAACTACCTATACCAAAAGGCAACGAATTGTCACTAGGCCGTTCTGATTCTAGAGATTTCACGTTTTTCACTCCATCCTAATGTATAATTGTATATTGTTTACAATTCATATCCACGGTTATTCATCATAATTTGTCATCGGCTAGCTTAAGGGGCTGTTCTTACATTTAACTGTGACGCCAGATTTCGGTTCACTTTCGACGAGGACCTACGCAGCAGCACGGTTTAGATACTGTTTACTATTGTTTAGTTTTCATTTGATCTTTGTCTGTAGGTTGACTTTGGTTTCGCCAAATACATCGGTCATGGTAGAAAGACTTGGACGTTCTGTGGCACTCCAGAGTACGTTGCTCCAGAGGTCATCCTCAACAAAGGTCACGACTCCTCAGTTGACCTCTGGTCACTCGGAATACTCATGTATGAACTGCTGACCGGCAGGTACGTCTTAGTTCTGTTTCTGTTTCTGTCTTTGTCACTATTTCTGTCTGTCTGTTTGTTTGTCTGTCTGTCTGACTGTCTCTGTCTCTCACACTCTCTTTGTCTTTGTCTGTCATCTTTCTACATCTCTCTTTCTCTTTTTGTTAGTTCTATCCCTCTCGTTGCGTTGAATTGTGCTTTTTTAAGTGATGAGTACTCATTAAACTGATGAGTACATCGGTTTTCAGTTAAGCCGTCTTCACATAATGACGGTTATTCATTTTAGCGGTTTTCAGTTCAGTGTTCTTCATTTTACTGTTCTTCATTTTTGGGTTTCTTCGTTTGAGCGTTCTTCCTTCTATCCGTCTTTATTTTAGAGTCCTCACTTTAATGTTTCTTCATTTTAATCATGTTTCTTCATTCCAGTGTTCTTTATTTTTCTGCTCTTCATTTTTGTGTTTCTTCGTTTGAGCGTTCTTCCTTCTATAGCGGTCTTTATTTTTGAGTCTTTGAGTTTTCTTTATTATTCCAGTGCTCTTCATCTAGTGTTTCTTCATTATGGTCTTTCTTCATTCTAGTGTTCTTCAATTTTATATTTCTTCATTCTAGTGTTCTTCAATTTTACATTTCTTCATTCTAGTCCTCCGTTCTCCGGTTCCGATCCAATGAAGACGTACAACTTAATACTCCGCGGCATCGATTGCGTCGACTTTCCTCTGAAGAAAATCTCACGATACGCACAGCACATGATCAAAAGGTTATGCAGGTGAGAACGCACAGCACATGATCAAAAGGTTATGCAGGTGAGAACGCACAGTACATGATCAAAAGGTTATGCAGGTGAGAACGCACAGCACATGATCAAAAGGTTATGCAGGTGAGAACGCACAGCACATGATCAAAAGGTTATGCAGGTGAGAACACACGGCACATGATCAAAAGGTTATGCAGGTGAGAACGCACGGCACATGATCAAAAGGTTATGCAGGTGAGAACGCACAGCACATGATCAAAAGGTTATGCAGGTGAGAACGCACAGCACATTATCAAAAGGTTATGCAGGTGAGAACGCACAGCACATGATCACAAGGTTATGCAGGTGAGAACGCACAGCACATGATCAAAAGGTTATGCAGGTGAGAACGCACAGCACATGATCAAAAGGTTATGCAGGTGAGAACGCACAGCACATGATCAAAAGGTTATGCAGGTGAGAACGCACAGCACATGATCAAAAGGTTATGCAGGTGAGAACGCACAGCACATGATCAAAAGGTTATGCAGGTGAGAACGCACAGCACATGATCAAAAGGTTATGCAGGTGAGAACGCACAGCACATGATCAAAAGGTTATGCAGGTGAGAACGCACAGCACATGATCAAAAGGTTATGCAGGTGAGAACGCACAGCACATGATCAAAAGGTTATGCAGGTGAGAACGCACAGCACATGATCAAAAGGTTATGCAGGTGAGAACGCAAAGCACATGATCAAAAGGTTATGCAGGTGAGAACGCACAGCACATGATCAAAAGGTTATGCAGGTGAGAACGCACAGCACATGATCAAAAGGTTATGCAGGTGAGAACGCACAGCACATGATCAAAAGGTTATGCAGGTGAGAACGCACAGCACATGATCAAAAGGTTATGCAGGTGAGAACGCACAGCACATGATCAAAAGGTTATGCAGGTGAGAACGCACAGCACATGATCAAAAGGTTATGCAGGTGAGAACGCACAGCACATGATCAAAAGGTTATGCAGGTGAGAACGCACAGCACATGATCAAAAGGTTATGCAGGTGAGAACGCACAGCACATGATCAAAAGGTTATGCAGGTGAGAACGCACAGCACATGATCAAAAGGTTATGCAGGTGAGAACGCACAGCACATGATCAAAAGGTTATGCAGGTGAGAACGCACAGCACATGATCAAAAGGTTATGCAGGTGAGAACGCACAGCACATGATCAAAAGGTTATGCAGGTGAGAACGCACAGCACATGATCAAAAGGTTATGCAGGTGAGAACGCACAGCACATGATCAAAAGGTTATGCAGGTGAGAACGCACAGCACATGATCAAAAGGTTATGCAGGTGAGAACGCGCAACACGTCGTCGCTTTATTATAGCACACAGGGGAGAGAAAGAAAGAATAGAAATGATTGCACAGGTGAGGTAGAAACGATAGAGACTATACGCAGGTGGGAAGGAGGGAAGGCAGCACTAATCAAGCAGATTTGATTTAATAGGTGGATCATTTGCTCTAAAAACTTCTAAAGTGTAATGGCGTTATTGCAATGCACTAAGGTGACTAAGCTAACGGAAGGAAACGCAGGCAAAAAAGCGCACATCCTATTTCCTCTTTGCTAAAAGATGTCGCCCCCGTTTCAATATTCACTTGCACGTGTACGATGCATTATACTTGGCACAACGCAGTTTTTACTCCGCAAATATAATTATTCGTCTATGTTTCTTTATAATCAAAAACAAATTCCCATATCTATCTCATAGACTATAATTATAGATCACAGAATGAGAATCTTTCTTCTCCAATGTTTTATTAATACACTTTCCTGGCGTATAGGCCACTATGTATTGCAATTATTATTGATCCCTTTGTGGGTCATTTATGCAAACAACATGAAAGAAGGAAGATTGGATTAATGAAAAAAAGCAAGATTAAACGAGTCGTTTTCCCGCATCTTTAGTCTACATGTAGTAGAGTGGGCTACTATTAGCAGGCGTGAAATCAGTCAAGCACTGAATCATGGTGGTTCTGCTGCCCGTTTGACTTATCGGAAAACCACTAATTAATGTAAATTAAGTTACTCTCGTTACAAGACATTAACTATGCTCGATATAATATTAAATTTAACAGAGAGAATGCCTCAGAGAGACTTGGTTACGGAATGAATGGACTGAAGGATGTTCAGAAACACAAATGGTTCGAAGGTTTCAACTGGGACGGACTCTGTCGAAGAACACTCAAGCCGCCTATTGTTCCACGGGTAATAATGATAATAATTCTAATACTAATAATAATACTACTAATAATGTTAATAATGCTAATAATAATGACAATGATAACTATAATGATAATAATAATAATAATAATAATAGTAATATTAATAATAATAATAATAATAATAATAATAATAATAATAACCACGATGGCGATGATGATGGTGGTGGTGGTGGTGGTGGTGATGATGATGATAATTATTAAATTCATATTTTCATCACCATCCTGTATACCTCGGGCCAAAAAAAATAATAGTGCCAGTTACAAATAAGTTAAAATGTGGCGGTGACGATGATGATGATGATGATGATGATGATGATGATGGTGGTGGCGGTGATGATGATGATGATGATGATGATGATGATGATGATGGTGGTGGTGGTGGTGGTGGTGGTGGTGGAGGTGGTGGTGGTTGTGGTGGTAATGATAATTATTAAATTCATATTTTCTACTTTTGCTGTCTTCTTGTTTCTGGTTGCAATAAAGTGAATTAAATTGAATTGACCAACGATTCATCATCATCATCACCATCGTCATCATAAAATATAGGCCCCTAACGGTAATAAAAAGCTGCTCTTCATTCTTGCATACTTGCTGAATATCTTACGTTTCTTTTGCAGGTGAAGAATGCAACAGATACATCAAACTTCGACGATTATCCAAAAGACGATGACGTTCCTGTAGATGACGATACGGGTTGGGACAAGGATTTCTAGCGTCGTTTTCTCCTTCGTTTTGACTTCAAATAAGATTTTGTTTAATCAACAAAAGGTTCATCAACATCAAGCTACAGTGGCGACTAGTCAAGGCCGTCGGATATACCCATTATAGGCTACTACGGCCGCGCTTCAAATCTCGCTTATAACACGATTATCAAAATCTCCTTCACTACACGATTCACGATTCTAAGATCAGCATGCAAATGCGGTTATTAGCTGAGCATTGTGGGAAATCGATTTTCAGCAGAGCATTATGGGAACGCGGTTGTTAGCAAAGTATTATGGGAACGCGGTTATTAGCAAGGCATCACGTGTACGCGATTTTCAGCAGAGCATTATTATGAATATGGGAACGCGGTTATTAGCGAAGTATTATGGGAACGCTGAGTGAGCAATGAGCAATTGCATGTGAGTTGAACAAGCAAAATGGTTTACTGCAGCAAGCTATTGCATGTAATGCAGGTGCGAAATCATTCAGTTAAAGATTTGACTTTCAAGCAAATAACAGGAGTGCAGAATGTTTATCGTGATCGCAAATAAAGCAACTACTACTGAGACAGAATGTGAGGCGTTGTTGTTACGCCAGCAGCTATCAAAGAAAAATGCATTAAAGCACTTTAAAAAAGTGTCGACTTATCAAATTATTCTTTCATTAATACAAATCGAGAAATTTTATTTTGCCCCAGTTTAGGGTGAATAAGCATTACTTGATATCGCTGAGCATATTTTATTGCCGGTGAAGGATTTGCTAAATGACCGTATACACAGTCAATGTCGGCCTACCATTCCCAGACGAGACTCGATCTCGTACTCTCAGTGGTATGAACCGTGCCCTCCAGACAAACGTCCACTGAGTATCTCTTTATAAAATAATTATGTCTCCATAATATTACACTGCCTATTTAATTAACACAGCTGTTTTAAAACCTTACCGTAGACCTTAGTTAGTCCTTCCACGCGTTGGTAGCGCATCGGGCGACACAGCCTCTCCACGTTATCCTGTCCTCCGCAGTCATCCTATAGCATCCTCCAACGTCATTCCGCCGCCTTCCAAATCCTGCGTAATCGTGCATCGCCAAGTCTTTCTGCCATGGGTCTTCCCCGTCCTCTTCTCCATCCCGACGGAGTCCAGTCCAGCGCCTGCTTTATAGTTCTCTCCTCTCCTGATCTATGTAGATGACCCAACCAACGTTAACGCATCTTCTTCAGCATGTCTTCCAGTTTCTCCATTAATGTTCTCCTTCTTAATTCCTCATTTCTGATCTTATCTCTCCAACTGAGCAAAGCTCGCCAAACCAGCTAATTATCGTCGCACCTCCTCCAGATCCTCCTTTCTCTATGACAATGGCACAGTTTGATGCATGGATCCGTAGTTTAACGAATCTTATGTATAACAACAGAGGCCGTTGCCGCCGACGAATTATTATTTGCTTGGCTTATTATGATATTACAGCTCGATTCCTATTCGACGCTACTGATCTTATGTAACCTACGTTTTTAAAATGTCTAAAATATGAAGGCGTTTGGCCTAGTAGTGGTGGTGGTGGTTGTGGTGGCAGTGGCAGTAGCAGTGGCAGTAGCAGTAGTAGTGCATATAGTAGTAGTAGCAGTAGCTACAGAAGTTGTTTTTCATTCTATCTATCTATCTATGTGATTTATATAGCGCCTCTTCAAGGGCTCTACTCAGAGGCGCTCCCGACCCAGGCCCAGTCAAAAAGAAAAGTCTTGAGCAATCTATAGAATGTGCCAGACATGTTCCGAGGTTGGGAACGCAGGTTAGATGGAAGGTCGTTCCAGACGGAAGGTCCAGTGACCGAAAATGCCCTATGCTGCCTTGTGGCTGTGCGGGCATAAGGAACCATGAAGTCACCTCTAGAGGCCGAACGCAAAGATCGGCGACTCATTACTGCTGTCGTTGTTGTAATGGTGTTACGAATGCTGTTCTTTGTTTCAGCAATTTGATGATACGGTAGTATTTTTCCACAACAACCTGAGATATCCAAACTCATTGCTCCAGTCATAACCAATATAATAAGTCTGACGACAGTTTGGCGTTTGCAGCCCATGTTATTATCAACAAAACAATGTCCACTTTAACAGCAGCTCTAAACAAGTCTCTACATAACCAATAAAATAATTATAATGTGCCTACGAGCTAAATCTTAGACAAATAACAGCGATGAACAGTTAAATTTAATACTGATAACGTGGTTGATTTTAATTGCAGCAGAGACGTAGGCCTAACTGCACAGATAATTAGCACGACGACTTAATTTATTTTAAAACAAACGTATAATCAACGTGTACGGCATAAACAATGTTGTTCAAGTCTACAGGCTGCACTAGTAGTAGCCTGAATATCTATAGGCGATTATTAGTCCTGTAACGCAAGGATATACATGTACAGTCTCACAGACATCAAGAGTAATCTGAATCTCTTTATTATAGGCCTACCTAAAAAAACAGACTACCTTCAAAGATCAATAATTTATTTTTACAAAGACATCGATTAATTCTTGGATTTGAGCAATGGGATAATTGCATTCAAAATTTGATGTGATTACTGCATTCTGAGTTGGTTGCCATAGAAATGAAATTGTTAGTATGTTATGCCATGCTATGCCATGTTTTGTCTTGTTATGTTAATATGCTATGTTATGTTATGCTATGTTATATTATGTTATGATATGTTATGCTATGTTATGCCATGCTATGCCATGTTTTGTCTTGTTATGTTAATATGCTATGTTATGTTATGCTATGTTATATTATGTTATGATATGTTATGCTATGTTATGCCATGCTATGCCATGTTTTGTCTTGTTATGTTAATATGCTATGTTATGTTATGCTATGTTATATTATGTTATGATATGTTATGCTATTTTATGCTATGTTATGCTATGTTGTGTTGTGTTATGTTGTGTTGTGTTTATATGTTGGGTACCAAGCGTCAGCGACTTATTTTTTAGCCTCAGCATACGAAGATGGATGGGTGACCAGTTGCGTCTGTCCCATCTTCCCGCCAATTTTGTTTACCATTACAAAGTATAGTTGTAACAGATATCTCAAAAATAAACTTCTCCTCTGGCTGGGAGTTGAACCCCAACCTCTCGTTTTAGGATCCAGCACGTTAACAGACAGATTATTGTGCCGTTGTATTTATATTGCGCCCCTTCGTGTGAAGCTTCTCAGAGGCGCTCCCGATCTGACAGGACAAAACCACGATCAGTGAGAATGGTTTGTAGACCACAAGGTCAATGCATGATAGAGATCCATTCACAATAAATTCAATGGACGAATCTTATCTCTACAAACGCCTTTCATCTAACGCAATTAATATCAGTTAACAAATCATAGTCACAGCCGTTGCAACCGATTGCAATTTTCGACGAAACAAATGGAACTGATCATAATCGTAATAAGATCTACTCTCTAACTTAATCATGAGGCTACATAATGTTAATTCTTGTGCAGTTCTAATAATGCAGTTTCCTCTGAATGAATTCTATCAATATATATTATTGTACGAATTAAATAAGTCATTAAATAACACTGATAAAAAATTGAACTAACATGTTAATGAGGCGCCACTTGAAAGCCACACGCATGGCATTAGCTTATCTGCGATTGCTTCGTCTTGTCAAATGGGTTTCTAGAGAGCAATAAGAGTAGAAAACTATAATAATAAGAATAAATAAGTGAATAAACAATAGCAAAGTAAAATAGTCATAACGATACAAAGACCATAATTATTATACAAGTTATATGTTCCTGAGGCCGCAAGGCGTCTACAGCTTTTACCTTGGATACAATAACGGTAGGCCTACTTGCAAGCTTCTTCTATATTAAAATGATAATAATTATGAGATGCCATGGTGGCGAACTGAGTCATGCAGATAGCTAAGAACCGTATAATCTGATTGCACTAACAGTACTTAGCTATAGCTACAGGTCTACTTGCGCTGTGGTGATCGAAACTGGCCATTGGGTTGTCTTCTGGGTCCGGAGCATTCGCGCAGCCGCGATCGAGTGGGCGAGAGGCTTTGTCGTTGACCGGCCGAGATGATCTTGGCCGGTGATGTGCTTCTGTGAGGTCGATCGAGAACCTTCGACCGATTTCTTACTTCATTTTCCAGCAGATCGCTGATGCCAAGCGGAGTTTCGAGGATGGAGTGCAGTTCGATGATCTCGCTGTCCTTGTGAGCAGCGAGTGTGCTGTAGTATTGCTTCTGCAGTTTCTGCTGCTCGAGTTTGTCTTCGAGGTCCACAACCTAAACAATTTTGATTAAGTATTAAGACGAGAGTTTAAAATGTTGACCGCTTAAAATGTTGCCATTTGAATTTCGAAATTTACAACTTTTCTTTTAGATCTATATATAGGCTCATTTAGCTGCCAGGCAACGCTCAGATTTTTGAGTTGCTGGGACGTCCATCCAGATTGCCCGCCTTTCAAAACTACGTTAATTCATCTGGCCAATCAAACTATGTTTAATAAATCTCTCAGATCTTTTTAAATTTGGCGTGGATGGGCTTGGAGCGCTCCTGGATGGGTTTCTTGAAGAGACGCCATCTAAGTCCACAGAATGTGCGAATGAAAATGTTGACAATAGAACAATTATTCTGAATCTTGCTTAGGTCGGCGACTGTTTCATGATGTTGAGTCATAAGAGAGTTGACTAAGGTCACCCTCCTCGTTATCCAGACTTTTGACTGGCACCAACTGAACACGACAGTGGCTCAGGTTTCTCCGTTATAATTTCGTATTTTAGACTCATTAGCATGGAATGAATAATTGTACACACTAAAATATACCGCAAGCAGGGTCCCTTTGTAATACTTACAGCGATATCACTGTCCAACTTGGATGCTTGGCGTGTTCTGGCTTTTGAAATGATCAGAAAGTTACAAGTATGTTATGCTGTGCATGTGAGAGGGAAACCCAGAATGTAGCTGGACGCACGCACTGGAGAGTGGAGATGGCGGAAGTGTCATAGCTCTTCCATCTTCTGACTAAGTAGTCCTTGGGCGCTATTTAAGAGGCGGTACATAAATGCTCTTGGTAAATTTGATTTGTCTGTTGTGTGGTGATTCAATAAACAGTTTCAACCAAGCAGTCAATCAGTGAATCAATCAATCAATGAACCTTTTGTTCCAGTTCATGGACGTGGTTCTTGTGAGCTTTTTCTCTTCCATCAATTGCCTGGTCCGACTGCAACTTCACCTTTGACAATCGCTGTCCCTCCAACTCTAACTCCTGTCGATGACGAGTCGTCACCTCGTTCAGTCTAAAGCACCGGAAACAGTATATGATTATATTTAATTATAATAATATTATTGTTTGAATATTATGTATTATTGAAACAATATGTAATGTATAATTGTATAAAAATTATATATAATATTATACATATAAATGAGCTGTTTTATTGATTTTTCTAGCCGTTCCAAAATTAAATGATGTCGCTAGGCCCTAGCAGTTCGGAGTAGCCAAAGTGGTTATGATTAAATGTTTCATATAAGGTGGATAATAGGCTATCATTTTTCAAATTCCTAACAAATATATAATTTTTTGAACAGTTTTATTATCGTCATCATGTGCTTTATTATTATTATTATTATTATTTTTTACCCGAGGTATTATTATTATTATTATTATTATTATTATTATTATGATTACTACTACTACTATTATTATTATTATTATTACAACCAATGCCACTACTACTACAACAGCTACCACCACTGCTACCACCACTGCTACTACTACTACCGCCGCCACCACCACCACCACATCATCATCCTCGTCATCATTATCATTGTTATAACAATAGACCATTGTTTATACCATGACAAAACAAACAGCCTACCTCTGTGCATGCTCCTTTTCCGAGTGGTCTAATTGTTCGTGAAGCGCTTGAATTCGTTGTAGCAGATCCATGTTGTCATCCTCGACCTTCTTCAACGATCTTTCCATCAGAGAATAGTCCGCAGATGTCTTGCTCAAAAACTGCTCACTCTGTCATTATAATCAAGAACAGTGAAATTACGAAGATCAGCTGTTGACGATGGCAATTTCAGAGTAACCAAGGGACAGTGTATAGGCCTAAGTGAGAAATGTCAATGCAGACACGCAGACATGCAATCGCATCACCTCTAATAATTATTCTTCCTAACGAATCCGAATCTCTTACTAAAATTCCTTCATTTGAAGAGTCCAAACAACGATTCATTTACCTTGTTGAGTGTTTTCTTCATCGCTTTTTTGTCGTGCTGGAGTCGAATCGCCGACCTTTCCGCGTCCTTCTTTCCTTCCTCGAGGCTGGCCAGTTTGTGCCGAAGTGATGCCAGGTGAAGCTGCAGCTCCTGCTTCTCAGCTTCCATCTTCTGCAGCTGGTTGGACATCTCTTGCTCCACATCCTGCTTCTCACTCAGCATCTGAAAACAGATACATGTATACGTCAGTGCTTGTATGACTACAGTGAATGTCAATGTAACCCAACAGAGGAAAGCTGGTACTTTGTAGTTGCGCTATGTAGTACCGGTATCAAATTACGGTTCGATAGGATAAAGACAACAAGTTTGGCCAACAATATTGGCAAGAACTTCTGCGCTGGCTTCCTGTTGCAATTTAAATAAGGTACGTCTGAGGCCAATTTTATTTAGTTGTGCATGCATGTTCGATTACAAAATCTGCAGTAATCTGTCATATACCTTACATTTCTTAAAATTATGTAATTGTTCTATGCAATACTATACATGTGAGCTTGCTATAAAGACCACTTACTTACTTACTTGATCCGTACTGTGTGTTTAATGATAGCGGCGCGAAAGAAATTTCCCTGTTAAATGTGAAACACTGTTACGCTGTGAGCGTGTCGAGTCTGAAGTTCGAGTTCGGATTGATGAACAGATTTGTCGGCTATTTCCGTCTTCGCTAATTCCAGTCTCTCCTGCAACTGCTTCATCTGACGTTTCGTTTCCTTCTGAGCATGACTGCAGATAAAGTACATGATGATGGTTATGGCAATTACATATTTATATAGCGCCACTTGAAGAGAGACTCATCAGTGATGCTCTCGATATAACCGTCTAAGTAAAACCACAATCGAGCAAAACAGTCTTCATTTATAAATAACTCTTCAAGCATTTGTTGCGGAAAAGAGGCAAGAGGAGGATGAGAATCTCGAGGCCTGTAGATACATGGACACAAATAATTATCTGTACCAGGTACCTACTACAAGTAGTTGAATTGATTCCTGGGTTAAAGATTCCAGGTTCACTATAACTATGATACCTACTGTTCGAGCGTTCTCAGACTTGTCCTAAATATCAATATTTTCTCATACAACTGTTTGAGTGATGTTTCTGAAGTGAATGACACCAAATGGCACCTTGGAGAGCATTAGTTTCAAACTTTAATTCTTAACGATAACCCTACTGTATGTGGGTGTGTAAGCGGTGCTTAAAGTGTGGGAAAGACTTTCTTGAACGCCTCTCCATTATCCAGGTTGTGCTGCTGGTCTAATAAGTACAATCTCTAAACTTTCTTCACTATGGCCTTGAAAATAATTATGGATATCGATTAGACATACTGAGCGTGCTCTAAGCGTTCCTGGAGCAGACAACGATCGTGCTCACTGCTCGCCAGCGCCCTCTGCAGTTGATTCACTCGTCCATGCAGACCTTCACCGGCTGCAGTCTGTTCGGTCAGCGAACTGTTTAATGTGTGGATCTAGGAGAAGATAAATGTCAATTACTAATCACTAAACATGATCATCATAATTATGACTGGATCATTTAAGTATGTGCGTAATAAGGTAAGTAAGCATGCTTGAGTGTGTGTAAGTATGATATAGGCTATAGTCATTATGCGATGGGTCAATAAGTGATAGCCTACGAGACGTCGTCGTTATTCTCGTTAAGCAATGTTACTGGTCACCAAGGCATGAGGTTATCCATTATTCTGTAGGCCTAATAAGTTCATAGCAGAGGCTTACAGAGCATCTAAAATATCGTGTCTATCAAATTATGCATTCAATGCTGTGCTCTATAAGAATTAAACATTCAAAGTACTCGGTCTCAAATGAATGTCTTCTGTGCGCCAAAACACACCTCCAAGAAAGCCAGAGTGATGGGACATGGGACAGAGAGAAGATCATCCGCGGTAGGCCTAAAACCGGCCATCGTGTCACAAAAACTCACACTTAATGGTGTTCATACCTTATTCGCACTACTTCTCTGTTCGTCTAAGCTGCGAGTCAAAGCCATATTCAACTGTTCAATTGTCGACTGATGTGAAAGTGTCTTGCTTTCCAATTCCTCAATGTCACTTGTCAATTGATCGACGCGATCCATCATAAGCTACAAAACAATTAATCATTAATTTCCCTAAAGAAGCGCTATATAAAAATTTCGAACACACGACTGAGTGAATGAAATTCACGCTGAAAGATTTAATTGCAATGATTGAAGAAGGTACCGGTATTCTAACTAAACTGCAATTAGGTTACTGAAGTTTTTTTTAGCTCTGTTAAAGACACAAATTTCTCAGAGAAAATTTCTCAGAGCGGGCTTATGCAGTGAAAACTTTTAAATGGATTTTAAAAAGAAAACAAATCTAAAACAAACGAAACCATTATGAACGTTTGTTCAAAATTAAATGATAGGTAGGCTACCGTTGAAAGGAATCATCAGAAACAATGATAACAGTAATTAGTCGTCTTCTAATAAATATTGTTCTGAACTAAAACATTTCGCTGAGCGTCTCTCTCCGCTGATTTCAGATGTTTTGCCAAAGATTTTTATCGTCCATTGATTACAGCATATTATGATTATAGAGGCGCTCTAGAAATCACCGTTATAAGGAATTTGCACTCAATGATCCCATGAGTCATTAGGTCAAAGGTCAAGGTCAAGTATAATTGTAGCCTATATAGAAATTCATGCAGTTGTTCCTTGCCTGTTTCTCCGTTTCCTTTTCGCCAATCGCCATCTTGAATCTCTGGATCTCGCCTTCGAAATTTCGTCGCATCAGATCCGCTTTCTTCAACTGGTTCTCAGCTTCGTCCAAACTCAATCTCAACGTTTTTCGTTCTTCTTCCGTCTTTGCTTCACTCGTCCTCATCTTTATCAGCTTCTCCTGCAGTTCATATAATTATACGGAGACAGATACAGCAACGAAGCTTAACGAAGGTCATCCATGAAACAATAGACCTAACAAGTTTTTGATTAGCATTGTGAATATGGAAATTTATAGTTTCATCAGCAGCAAGCTACTTCTAGGAAACTTTACACTTGTCGATTGTCAGTGCAAATTCTATTTTTGTGTCGAAAATTTGTTTTTAAAGATTTTGCATTTGGTACAAATGTTTTTCTATTACTTTTATTACATTTAGGCCTTACATATAGTGGTTCCCCTTCAACATTGATTTAAGCAAAGTTGCGAAAATGTGTGATTGAAATTCAATATGAATCAGACGTACATGTAGGTCTACTCTAACTTTAAGAACACAATGCAAATTCCGTTGACAACCTGTTTGAATATCAAAAGCCATTATGACTTTGATGAAGTGATTATTTTTGACTTTCAAAAGTCTTGGCAAACTGCATTCTTTGAGCATTCAGTGTGACTGCATCTATAGCTGCTGTTGAACGTGCGTCTAGTTTAATAGTAAAACCACTTTGATCGTATTTGAGTGACAAGATGATCAAGGTCCTTATGTTTGTCAAAGAAGCAAAATTGTAAATAAGCGCATGCGGCAATACACGATCGCTTTGTTCAATAAGTAAACATCTCTTTGTTTCAGCAGTAGACACTTGTATTTACACTTGAGACCTAAGTAGGCCTACTTGAACATTTCTGGAATAATTATGTATAAATTATGTTGATCGCAGCAACGTCCTTTTGGCTGGCCTTCCAAACGTTTGTCTATCTTCTTATACAATTCGTTCTAAATGCAGCTGCCAGACAAAATAGTTCGACTTCTTCTTTCATCTCACATCTATCTTCTTTCATTGAAATTATGTTTGATCACCTTCATTGGCTCCCCTCACTACTCGAATCCAGATCAAAGGTATCACTTTAATTTTTTCGCTCCTACTCCTGCCTAGCGCCCATCAGATATAGCAGTGCCGAGCACGTATGTATGCATGCAGATATATATATATATATAATATATATAATATATGTATATAATATGGACAATTATGTATAGCATTAAAAAAACTCACGAAGGCATTTAACCAAACCTGACGCTGGTGCTTTTCCAGTTCAGCAGCTGCCAGATTCTTTTCCAGTCCATTGAGTTTCTCGAGCATCTGCTTTCGCTCTCGTTCATTGCGACGAATCGATTCCTCCTGCATTGCCATCGCTGCATGCGCGTTCGTCAACTGACCCTCAAAACCACGCTTACCTGTACGCACAGGTGAGATAATAAATTCTATTTCAATATCGTTTAGTTCAATCAAATTTTTTTAATGATTTATATAGAGCCATTTGAAGATGAATTGTTTTAAATGGTGACCATCAAAATAAGGCCTAATAGACCTAATTGATTAATGAGTGATGTAAATAAAATTATGACGACACTGTTAGCGGAACCATAGATTGCATGCGCTTCGTTGGATTTACCAATTCACATCCTGAGTACGAACCATGCGTTTGTATTAGTAGGCCCTATTACCATCGTGGTTCTACATAAATATTGATACAGTGATTGATTGATTGTTTGATTGATTGATTGATTGATTGATTGATTGATTGAGCCGCTACAGGGCATCTACCAATCTTCATTTCAAGTGAGCAACCAAAGAAATCGTGTCAATTCTATAGGGGCCCTATTGTTTTTTCTGTTGTAGGCTATAATTTCAATATTAATTTATTGTAGGCTAAGGCTAACAAATGAGCTCAACTCTATACTATTTATTCGAGTGCTAGCTTGGATATTTAAGAAGATACTGTAACATTTTTTAGGGTGTTTTGAGAACATTCATTTTTCTTCTAAATAAGTTTTCATAGTCATTGAAATTAATTGTTTTACCATTTTCAGTTTCATTCAGAGCTCTTCTCAGTTGTTCGAGCTGAAAATTCATCTGATCTCTGATTGTTTCAACATCTTTCAGTTGACCCTCGAGAGAACGAAGTGACGCACAATACTCATCCTAATATATCACCGAAAAACAGTAATTCTGAAGAATAAAAGGTACCGTGCACAATCATCTAATAAGCTATAATAATACATAGGCAAAACTGAAGACGATGATGATGATGATGATGATGATGATGATGATGATGATGATGATGATGATGATGATGATGATGATGGTGATGGTGACGGTGACGGTGACGGTGACGGTGACGGTGACGATGACGATGACGATTACGATGACGATGACGATGACGATGATGATGATGATGATGATGATGATAAATATCATTGCTATTGTTGTTAAACTCAATTTGTAAAGCGCACGATAAAACCCCAAAATGCACTGAAAAGAAACACTGAGTTGATTGTTCAGACTTTTCAAGCCTCTCAGTACCTTCACAGGCATAGCCTACACCTCTGTCCTCCACTGATCGGATTCTTACCCTGTCACGTTCGGTCGATATGAGACGATCGACAAACTCCCTGAGAGCCACCCTGACTTCCTCAGGGTCGACATCTGCCAGAGATATCTTCAACTGACTGGGAGATTGGTTCCGAGTGGGGAACTCCAAATCGCTGTCTTCCGTCATCATCGTCGCATCTTCTCCTGCTGCTGCTGCTGTTGCTCTCTCCGATGAACTTGACCTCAGAATGATTCGACTCTGGTGTCGATGTTCATCGTCATAATCTGATGAAGCAGACGAAAAATAATAACCAATCTGTCGTCAATCTTCGATTAATCGGTTGAAATTTTTATAGCGCATAATTATGTAGGTTTCTACTCAGAGACGCTCAAAGGCGACAGAGATTGGATACAAACTCGACAGGAATGAATCCGAATAAACAAGATTAGATATTATTCGAGCTGTCCGACCACAGAGTACAGACCTCCTTTTCCCGGTGATGACTTTCTTCCTGGACTTGCGCTTCTGGCTCTGAATCGAGTCTGGGAAGAATTCGGATTGAATCCGATGGTTCTTCTGAGGCTGGACACGATTCCTCCGCATACATCCTCCACCGCCCTCTTCTCTGCCTCCGTCTGACCCAGCTGGTCCTCAAGGGCAAGCACTCTGCCCTCAGAGGCACTCAGCGACAGTCTCACATCGGAGAGGTCCTCCGTCACAGACTCCACGATCCTCTCGAGCTCTCGTTTCTTCTCTTCGAACTGCGCCTTCGTCTGCTCGCTCTCCTCCAAGGTCACCTGGAGTTCCTTGACCTTGACGCACAGCCCGTTCTCCGCCTCCGCCAAACGACGCCGTAGATTCTGGACTTCCTGTTGGAGAATGTCTCTGTTCGCTTCCGTTTCCAGAACCTCAAAACAATAATTAGCCTATGTCACCAACTGCAACGGCAGAATTTATATTACATTCCCTCCTTTGTAAATGTATGTAGGCCTAAAGAAGCTATGATATTTTGTAGATGTTGATCAAATTGATAACCTGAGAAAAGAGATTATGTCTCTGAAACGATCACTGACAGAGGAGACTTGCGAAAAAGAGAGAAGCGGCGATTATATAATTGACCTCGGCATGGGTGTTTTAGCTTTAAAGTTCTAAGACAGTTCTAAGACAGTTGTAAATGTTTGTTGCTGCGAAGTTGTTGCACAGAGCTGAATGCAGCAGTTTGTAAACTAAATGAAACAATTTTCCTGTTCGATGAACCACGATCTAGGAGAATATTTATTCTGAAATGACATTTTCGCAAATCGGAATCAGTGGACTACAAATAAAGCTTATAGCCTACTGGTGGGTTGGTGATGCGTGACCTAAGAAAGTTATACGTGTCCCTACTTAAACAATTACGAGTGCCATATAATAATAAACTATAGTCTTTATTACAGGTGTCTTACCTTCTGTTTGAGATCCTGGATTTCCTTTCGCATTTCCTTCTCTCTTTCATCGTCTCTGTTGATCTTCTGCTGCAGTTCCTGGACATTTTGCGCTAAACTTGCTCGGTCGGTTTCTGCAACTTTCGCTTGGCGCCTCAACTCCTGCAACTCCCTGCGGGCCTCGAGTCTTCCCTTCTCCACTTCTCGTAGGCT
Source organism: Lumbricus rubellus (assembly GCA_945859605.1). Classification (NCBI taxonomy): domain Eukaryota; kingdom Metazoa; phylum Annelida; class Clitellata; order Crassiclitellata; family Lumbricidae; genus Lumbricus; species Lumbricus rubellus. The sequence continues at coordinate 4,889,059 of OX243813.1, read as the reverse complement.
GGTACGTAGATCGAGAGCCTCCTTCTCCAGACTTCCCTTCTGCTCTTCTAGAACTGTTCAATCATTTCTTTGAATTAGTTGCAAATCATGACTTATGTTTGAAATTAATGTAATTGCCTATACATTATAAATCTAGAGTATGTAAATAATTATGGATTCATCTCCAAACCAAAAGCCAAGGCTCAAACAATCCACGCCAACTCTCTATGCGATTTTGTGTAGTCTCTGAAGGCTAATAAGAATCATACAATTATTCTGTCATTATCTAGCTCTAGTTTTCAAACCTCATCATTTCTGATTGTGTCATCTGTATAGCCCTATGTTTCGTGAATTTATCGTCACGTGATGTTTCACAGTGGCCTAACTATAGTAGGTGTAAATTTAATTTCGCATTGTTTAAAAGTCTTACGTCTGCCTTTCCATTGCCTTGCAACCTTCCCGCATTTAATTAGCCTATAGAGTTATAATCAGTTATCTGAATGTGTTCATAGCCCTGTTCGACATGGGCAGAACCCGTGAAACTTAATAATGCCATGGCAGGGCTTGAATCACAACATTTAAGTCGACAGTTTAGCATGCTAACGCCTACATTGGAGGATTACTTGACTAGCACATGCTTTAATAAATTTCTGCATACAAAGAACTGTTACATCTGTTACCTGCTATACGTTGGTTTGCCTCTTGCAGAAGTCTATTCAGTTCCAGTTTCTCTCCTTCCGTCTTCTTGACCATGTTGCGTAGGTTGTTCGACGTCTTTTGAATCGCTTCTTTCTCGTAAGTCTCTTCGGTTATTGATCGTTTCAGAGCAATGATCTCCTTTCTCAAGACATCCTTCTGTTCATCAGCTACAAAATATATCACATCTCATTTCTAGACCTGTTCTATACAGACACAAGTCATAGACGGATGGTACAAATTCACGCTCTCTTAATCACCGCTGATGAAACTGCATAATAGAATACGAATTTTAAAATCTGCTGTTTAATAAAATAATTATTGTTTCATTGCTACAATGTTATATTTATGCACTGTTTCTGTAAAAATGTATATTATATCTTGAGTTCAATAAATGAATTGAATTAATTAATGATTGAATGCATTTAACTGGGCTCATCATGTTAATTATTACTAGCCTATTATCACGTTTGCGATTATGATCATCAGCAAGAATTCAATAAGCATGAATATAATCTCATCATATTCTGGACCTTTTGCCAAGTGGTGACCAATTCTCTCCTTACTTGCTAAAGAAACCGAGTAGACTACTAAGTCTCGTTCTCGTCTACTTACCTTCCGACAGCTTATCGTTCGTCTCCGAAGATTCCTGCCTTGCCATGTCTCGCGCTTCTTGCATTATCCTTAGCTGAACTTTCAGTTCGTCCACTTCGCCAGTCTGAGAATCCTTCTGCTGCATCAATTCGCTTATCTCTGTTTTCAGCTTCTTTATTTCATTGTCGTGTTTGACACTAAAACAATGCGCACATTAATCATTACAACAGAAGACGCTAAAGAATTGCAGTCGTAAAGATAGGCCCTATGTATACATGTAAGTATGCAAGAAAGTTAGAACTGACACGACGCAGAGCTCGTGAATAAGGTGATGCCCTTCGACTAACTAAATAGAGCAGCGCTGTAAAAATATGGAGTAACGAATGCGATTGATGAAACTGGCTCAGAGGACAGTCATTTATTCTGTTAGAACCACTGCGAACTAACTCTAGAGCAGCTTGAGCCAGCTTCTTCTATGAAATACCCATTGTATTGAGTTTAATCTTAGTTGGTGCAGTTCGACATACCGGTGATTTTAGAACAACACATATTTTTAACGGATAATAGTGGACCAATCAATTCTATTCTAGTAGAAGTCTATTATCCGTTTAAAATACGTTTTAAGAACCTGTGGAAGATGTTGTAACACGGTTACTTAGCAGATCAAGAAAGCTAGACTACATGTATGTCTTATTCAGATAGGCTGGAAAATGTTTCTTAGTTATTTCAGGGGTGGTGAAGTCCAATTTCAAGTGGAAGACTATTACATAATAATGAAGACGGTGAAATACACGAAGGGTGAATAGCTGTACGGAAAAGCGCAACCAATAGGTCCCCATGTCCTGGGGGTGATGATCATTATAAGTGTACCGTATTAAATTATGAATGAATAAACAAATAAACTTGAATGGTCTATTTAAGCCGAATAGAGTTGCAAGCACCTTGTCTGTTCAGCGGTAGAATGTAAGTTCCTCAGTTCAGTCTGAAGATTGTTGATGGAATTCGATTGGTGTTCAATGCGTCCTTCCATCTCTCGCTTCTGACGACCATGACCAGCCACTGCTTCAGACAACTCGTGCTGGAGCTTGGAGACCTTCTCCTGGAAGCCACTTCTCTCTCGTTCCGCGTTCATAAGAAGCTTTTACCAGACAATATCAATTAATCAATTAATTAATTAGTTAATTGTTTAATTGTTATCATTTATACATTGCACAGTGGGTTTTGAATTCTGATCTGACTGTAGGCGTAGTTGAGAAAACGGAAGACGACCACAGCAATGGCATCAAGAATTGCAAGTTTTATTACAATAGCGAATTTCAATGTATACCGGTAGCACATTTTAAATAGAAATAATCACCCAAGGTGCTCAGAAGAATGCTAAATGAAGAATGTTATATGATGGATAATTTTATCCACCTTGGCCATTACTACGACATAAAGGAATCAGAGGAAGCCAATGGCTGCCGTAGATGAATTGGTTTGAATTACCTCTTGCCTTTCGTTCTCAGCCACCATTAACTGCTCATCTCTATCTCGTTGTAGAGCTGAATTCACTTCGTTTAGCTGTTCTTTCTCAGCTGTTGTCTGAGCGAGAAATGTTTCCTTCTCCTGTCCGAACTGTGACGTCAGTTCCCTTTCTTTTGTCTCCCACTCGAAACTCTTTTGTTCCTAACAGAAAATTGATTTTCACTAAATTTAATGCTTCTGGTTCTAGCATATTCACTGAAACCGATGTATTAATTTATGATGACTTTTAGAATCAGATTAACTAGGCCTATTAGTACATAAGCAGACCATCAGTCCAAAAAATCAATCAACCAACCAACCAAATAATCAATCACTTAATCAATCGATTTTAAATTTATAGGCCTATACAAACAGTGCAAACGAGAAGACCCGATAGCCTTGTATTCAATTGACGCTCAAGAGCAGAGTAAAATTTCAGCTAAGTGTCACTGAATAGATTGCAAGAGATTTCACGTTATGTAATGTAAGCCTATGCTTTAAATATGATTGTGCTGGTGTTCTCGCGTACATAAATAAATCAATCAGGACTAAGCATAGGCTACATATGGGTACGCATATCGGGTTTACGTTGAATTCAGCGCGCACATTTCAGCGACCTTCATTTCAGCGACCTCAATTCGCCGCCTCACATTTCAGCGCGTACCATATTCAATTCGGCGACCTTCATTTCAGCGCTTACTCAATTCATTATTAAGAACAATTTGGCTTTGAAGATCCACAACTGTTTTTGCTTTGATTTTGCTTTGATGTTATTATCAATAAAACGTGTTGATTGCGCACGGTTTAGGCCTTTAGCAATGTCCTTTTGAAGCAGCGCTGAAATGAAGGTCGCCGAATTGAATACGCGCTGAAATGTGCGGCGGCGAATTGAGGTCGCTGAAATGAAGGTCGCTGAAATGTGTGCGCTGAATTCAACGGATACCCGCATATCGTCATCATCATCGTCATCGTCATCGTCATCATCATCATCATCATCATCATCATCATCATCATCATCATCATCATCATCATCATCATCATCATCATCATCATCATCATCATCATTTCAAGAGTTTATATATCGTCCCTTCAGAAGTCCACTCCGAGGGGCATAGTATATAAAATTATGTGGAAAAATACGTAGACAATGAAGTGGCGCTATATAAGCTTCCAATTACAATCCACAGTTTACATTATTTTAAAGTCGGAAGATGAATCTAACCATTTCATGTTTGAGTAAAGCGACTTCCTCAGCGTGACTCTCTTTCTCCTTTTGTGTGTTCTGCTGATATTCCTTCACCAGAGCCGTCAGCTTCTGCTCCAGACTTTCCTTATTGCTTTCCAGAGTTCTTGTTATGCTTTCCTTCTCTTGAAAACCTCTCTGAATTTCAGCTTTTATTGAAAAGCGAAAGAAAAATATCGAAAATCAAGGAATTATTTCGCTAAGACGAACTAGGCTATAAATTGTCTATAAAAGTACACTCAACTGTAATTACAACTCGGCATTGTACATGAAGCTAATAAAATAGCACACTTATCAGGTAAACTTGTTTGCATTACCATGTGTAATGTCAAAAGTCGTTATCAACTGCAGTCTTAATATTTGGCAAAATAATGCACAGACATGTATCCTAACGATTGAAAATTTGAGACTTTCGAGTTATCTCGGTGCAAAAGTTCTGCACGAATCCATCGTTGCACCAAATTCAGATTCACTTATCGTCAGCCAGAAATTAAAGCAATTAATCAAATTAACGGTATACCTTAATTTTTTTTAATTATTGTGGTAATTATTTAAAGTCATATGTTGCTGTATAGCCGCATATAATCTGGCATATTTACCAGTTAGATGTTCCTTCTTAATCAGTAATTCCTGGTTTTCTTTTTCCAGTTGACTTTTCTTCTGTTCGAGTTGGTTGATCAGTTGATGGGCTTCGTAAAGTTGAGTCTCCATCGCTTCTTTCTCACTCTGCAGCACTGCAATGAACTGCAAGACAACAACACCATCATCAGGTAAATGCGTCAGGACAACACGTTAGGGCAACAGAGCTGATTAGGACTTACATTTCATCGCATAGCTTGGCATTTGGCGCTTCATCATGTAAATACCGAAACTTGATTCAAGTTCTAGTATCACGGTAAGTTTCGCGAACTTCACTATGCATATGTTAACCAGATAAATGTAGCCTACTCAGCAATAGGCTATGTATTATAAGCTAAACACACAAATATATGGATAATATTATATTTAGGCCTATTATACTATTACATTAATGCAAACAGACAAAGACTGTCAGCGGAGAAAAGCCTATCTCATTTGGTTGCATGTTGCTTCTGTAAACAATACGCTTTCGAAAAATGATCTACAATGTACCTCTCTTCTCTTAGCTGTGTTCATTTAACAACCTGCCTGCCTACATGCATGTTGTCTATCATCTTTATCTGTTTAACAGCCTACCTCTCCCTGTTGTCGATTTTCTTTCTCGCAGCCTGTTATCTGAACGACCAATTCGGCCTTCTCCTTAATTAGATCCTCTTTCTCTTTAGCAAGATGCAGAAGATTGTCCGACTGTTTCTCTTCGTCCCTTCTTCTACCAATCAGTTCCTCGGCAAGAGCATTCTTCTGTCTGGTGAGGATGGACAGCCGTTCGTTCAGATCTGATCGTTCCTTGCTCAATCCACGAAGTTCTTTGTCCAAATGATTGTGAGTCTGCTCGGATAATCGCAGCTTGTGTTCAATTCCTTTGAAAAGAGCAGAAACCTTATTATTATCCATAGATAATGTTATAAATATTTACATATTGCATGGCATGTACCTCATTGTAGACATGGAAAGTAGTCTTGACTTACGGATTTACAGTAGGTTGGTGATTTTCAAGTAGGCCTATAGTCATAGGTGCAATCACGTCCTAAAAGTTGGAGGGGACCATAATGAATCACGTCCTAAAAGTTGGGGGGGACCATAATAATAAAGTTAGGGGACCACTCAAAAGTTGAGGGGGACGCGTCCCGTGGGTCCCATAGGGTGGTTGCGCCTATGCCTATAGTGACAAACTAATGGTATTTCGGAAAACCACAAATACCTATGTTAAATGGTATTTGTCTAAGCACAACCGTCGAAATAACTCGTAGAAATAATACAACTCGAATAATGATTAGGGCCTACTAGTCATGCATGAATGGACTGAAATAAAACAATGATCATCTAAATAAGCTTTGAAATGATTTTTTCGCGGAAATATAATCTACATGAGATAAGAAGTTCAGTAGTTCACCCTGTTTTTCCGACATTGTGTTCATTTTCTCTTGTTCTAAGTTTATCAGTTCTTCGCGAAGTCCTTCCTTCTCTTGTTCAACAACACTCTTCTCAGCTACAATCGCTCCTTTCTCTGCTTCCATCTGCAAATGCACAAAACTCATCAACAATTCAAAATGTAGGCTATTTTTTTACATGTAGGCCTAGGCTAGTTGTCAACACTTTATACGTTGCTCACGCATATGAGTACTAATTCAGTACTGTAGCCTATGTATTTATAGTTATTCACAATAGTTTCACATGATCAGTTTTCTAATGTGCATTAGGGCCTATAAAAAACAGATCAATACGTCTTCTGATCATTCACGCTACAGATGACTAATCGGTTCCATTTACCCGCATAAGCATCTTGTTCAATTCGTCTTTATCCTGACTCAATCCATCGTTGAGAGTCTGCAGCTTCACAACAGCATCTCGGAGATTGGCTGTCTCCATTCGGACACGATTCAACTCTCTTTCGACCTCCGAGTTTGTCACTTGCAACCGAGTAAGAGACGAGGCTGAAAAGTTTGGATACAAGATCTAATAAATAATTAAATGAATTAAATAACTGGAGTCTACAAGAAACGATAAGAAATATTATTACAAAATTCGTTCATCGTTGTATCTCACATCGTGAATTAGCTTTAGCTCAATTATCTAACCTTATCTCAAGATTTGCTCATTGTTTACTTTATCTCAAGAGGAAGCACATTATCACTTAACACGCCGACAAGCCTTGCTTACAATGAACAAACCTTTTATAAACTTTTTTTTTTCTCTCGTCATCTTGTAACTGTGTTGAGGCTTGTCAACCTGATTTCTGATTAAACGAATATTTATATATATATATATAAATTATATATATATATATATATAAATTATATATATATATATGCAAGTGATAGACCTACAATGTAACATTATCGATTGACGACGTTTAGTGCCTGCGAATGAGCAGTTCTCGAAATGCACTTAGTAAAAGATCAGTAATATGTCTAGCACCTGCATCTCGAAATCTATAAGATGGCAATTTTGCATTATTTCCGAGAGACTATTGCAATGCATTGGTAAACGTTCAGCGTACTACTAGAACATTATTAGAACATCTAAGCTAGAACAACTAGAGTTAACCACATAACCACAAACAAAGCAATTACCGATTTCATCTTTCTCATGTGACAGAACGTCTCTTTCGAGAACGGTTTTCCTAAGCGATTCGTTTGCGTTGACAATTTCCTCCTTCAGTTTGGAATTCTTCTCCTCACATTGTTCCATCATCTGACGACTGCAGAGGAAAAGCGGGTACATTAATATTATTGCAAAGGTCATTATTCACCACGAAGGTGTAAGCTTATAGTACCGGAATAAAGAATTAGGTACAGATGGACGCAAGACTATCACGTATGAGATGATCACTTACGTCTTCTATCAGTATATAAGTATCTTGTGGAATTCATTTATAAATGAGGTTTTACGCTAGAGTATAAATAGGTTGGTCTGGTCAGTCGCAACCTATGGTTGCGAATCATGGGTGCTCAAAAAGGCGGAGGAAAAGCAGATACAGAGTTTCGAGAACAAATGTACCCGTAAGCTTTTGCGCATTTCTTGGACGCTCAAACTTACCACAGAGCAGGTTTATCGGCTTGCCGGAACTTCACCAGAGCTCTTGGGTTCCATCTAGGCTCGCAAACTCTCCTATTTTGGTCATATCATCAGGATTCCCCAGGATTGCGTGGAAAAAGCCATTATGCTGGGTCTCGTGGAAGGTTATCGACGCAAGGGTAGACCGCGCATTAGCTGGATTGACAACATTCTTGCTTGGTCCCGTCTTTCTGGATCCAATCTTCTCGCCGCTGCACGCGATAGAAGGCAGTGGAGAGCTCTAGTCCATGCATGTGACCAACCGTCGCGCAGCGACGTCGGTGACTGACATGACATGACATGACATAAATAGGTTATATCTATATCGGACTATCACGGATCTCACCTTTTCACTTTGTCCTTATTCTGCTTCTCCCTCTCTCTCGTCAGCTCCTCTTTCTCATCCTCCAACTTGTCTCGCTGTTGCTGTAGCTCGGAATTCGCCGCCTGGATTCTTAGATTCTCGTTGCTCAGAAAATCGACCTGTTCCGTCAACGACTGACGCAGTTCATCAAGTCTCTGCTTTTCAGCACCAGAAGCATCGAGCAACTGACGGAGCTTGTCTTGTCTGGACTGCAAGTCTTGCTGAGAATTCGTTCTAAAAAATTGCACCAATCCCATAACTGTCCAGTTCAGTTTTGCTATCCACCGCATAGGCTATACCTGTAACCAAAACTGCTTATATACTAACTAGCTGTACCCAGCCACGCGTTGCTGTGGCAGAAAAGATCCCCCTCCCCTCCCCCTTCCCCTCCCCCGCCCCTCCCCCTCCCTCTCTATTATCCCCTCCACCTCCCCTCCGCCTCCCCTCCGCCTCCCCTCCCCTCTCCTCCCCTCCCCTCCCCTCCCCTCCCCTCCCCTCCCCTCCCCTCCCCTCCCCTCCCCTCCCCTCCCCTCCCCTCCCCTCCCCTCCCCTCCCCTCCCCTCCCCTCCCCTCCCCTCCCCTCCCCTCCCCTCCCCTCCCCTCCCCTCCCCTCCCCTCCCCTCCCCTCCCCTCCCCTCCTCTCCCCTCCCCTCCCCTCCCCTCCCCTCCCCTCCCCTCCCCTCCCCTCCCCTCCCCTCCCCTCCCCTCCCCTCCTCTCCCCTCCCCTCCCCTCCCCTCCCCTCCCCTCCCCTCTCCTCCCCCTCCCCTCCTCCTCCCCTTCCCCATCCCCCTCTCTCTTCCCCTCCGCTCCATCCACCTCCGACTCCGCTCGTTTCGTCCCTCAGACCATCCTTTACTGACAGCGGATAGAGCCCAAGAATTTTTGAAGGCCGTAACGTAATTATTTATCGAGTCGCTTATGACGTCAGGGGACGCGCACTCATTAATGCTTAGTCACTTTGTTTCGGGTAAAGACGATTCTGAAATTTTGGAAGCGTGCCGTTTCGTTCAAATTGCAAATGGCGGGCGAACGGATTGCAAAGTTCACTTTTTGTGGAAACGATTGGGTTTTTTTCGGGAAAAGAAATGTCGTGACCTTGCGGTATCGGAATGGAAGGTTTTGGTAAATTTTCAAAACAATTGATGCGTCAGTTTCGGCGTGATCGTGACCGCAGGATCGCAAAGTTTCATTTTTATTTATATAGATAGTGATATGGAGAGAAATTCAAAATTGAACATAAACCGCATTGAATAGAATTGGAAGTGCTTCATTATAAGTTATCAGTAAGCAGACAATCAAAAGAAAGACCCGTGTAAGAACGACATGTTTTCAAGCGATGCCAGTCCAAAACCCGAATAAGAGAGAGGGCGACGTTAAACATTTTCGTAATGATGCAGAGTCAGTAACAGTGATGAAACAACTGATGTCTTACGATTGTCCGATTTCTTCCTCCAGACAACGGATCATTTGATCTCTGTGTTGGAGCTGAGTGTTGATTTCGTCAAAGCGTCTCCTCTGCGCTGCACTCTGCTCCTGAGCCTCCTGCACTTTTCCTCGCAGCTGAGCCACCTGTCCTTGCCTCTTGCGCAATGCTTCTTGCACGACACTTAGTGCCGTCTGTGCAAAACTTAGCGCCAAAGCATTCTCGTCACCAGCCCCTCGTGAATACGGCGTGGGAGACATAGAACTCATGACCGGATGACCTTGGGAATATCCGCTGGAATTTCCAAGTCCGGATAGCTGCTCAAGATCACAGAGACTTGTGTCGTTGAGCGCTTCCTCGACGATGAGTCGGAGAACCTTGTAGACCATGTCGTACTCCAACTTCGAGAACGGCTGCTCAGCGGTTTTCTTTTCGGTGTCGTTGTACTTGGATGTAACTTCTTCCAAGGACGTTTCCAGGGAGGAAACTTTCGTCTGGAGTATCTTGAGACTCTCCTCTTTCTCCGTCAGCTGCTGCTTTAGTTTTTCTTTTGTACTGTTGACCTCTAACACCCTGTTCAAGAAAATTCAGTACAGCGGAGACACAGGACTTAAATTCATTTTAAGCAGTACGAAATTTCCTGCGCTCTGCATGGAATGTCTGTATGTAGATAAAAAAAAGTAAAAACCGTGTCTGAATTGTAAAAATCGATGAATGTTTACTATTTATTTTCATATTAACGAAATGGGTCCCTTTTTCCGGACACAGTGTATATATAGGCCTAGTCTAAATTGACCAAATGTAGCCTATGCCATTTGGAATACTTGCAGACAAATCCAGGAGATCAAGAGAAAACCACACAGAAACAGGATAAGGAACAACTCAAAGCTGGGAAAGGCTTGTTTCAAATGACCCTGTCTTCAACCTAAATGTTGTAGACTAGAGCGTCAGAGTATTCTGGACGAGGTCTCTACCTGGCGTTGATTTCATCCGATTTCACATCCAGTTGAGACTTCAGATCCATCAATTCTCTGTCCTTTTCCATCAACTGCTTCTCCAATGCCGATCGAGCCGATCTCTCTCGGTCGACTGCAAGCTGAACAATGAACATGGACAATGAAATAAAGACTGGATGAGATATTATGCGACAAAAAATACATAAATAATTATATATACATATGTGTGTGCGAAAGTTCATCTAAATATTTGTGAAGCTCCTTCGATTAAGCAGAAATCTAATCTAAGGCAGTATGAGAATTGTGGAAATATAACTGGAAGGTTTGATTATTATCCACGTGGGCTTGGTATGTGCAGAGAAGACTTTAGGCCTACTACACCGTGAGTCAAAAAAAGTAAGCCAAATTGTTTTTCATATATCTCTAATGCCTGATAACATATCACGCTAAAATTTTCCAAATATTGAGAGAATTGGACCAAGAATATGATTCCAAAATTTCATGAGATAAAGTTGAACGGATAAAAAGATATGAATCTTTAAACTTCATATGCCGAAATTGCCGTTTACAAGCAATTTTCTGTCAGATTCAGTAAAATGTAAGTCAAACTTTATCTCATATCTCTAATGCCTGATGATGAATCATTCTAAAATTTTCCAGATATGTAGATAATTGAACTAGCAATATGACCCCAATAGTATGATTTGATTATTTAATTAAATAAGATGCTCAAAATGTCATCATTCAGCTTGCACGCAAGCCTTGAGGCGCAGGCGCCATTTAGGCAACAGCATCGTCGATTATCCTCTGGTCCAGGCCATCCCACACTTCCAACAAGCGTTGCTTCAGATCGTTTATATCATGGATTGTTGTCTGGTAGACTTGGTCTTTCATTATGCACGCTCCACACTTTATATTCCGTAATATTTTACTCCAGGATCACTGAAGACCAAAATTGGGAATTATCAGGCATCAAAACTGCAGCGAACACCATAACAGATTTGCTGAAAACTGAAATTTTGGAAATGAAGTTCAAATATTCATATCTTTCTATCCGTTCAAATTTATTACATGATATTTTGGAATCCTATTCTAGGTTCAATTATCTAAATATCTGGAAAGTTGTAGTATGATTAATTAGCTGGCATTGGAGATATAATAAAAACAGTTTAGCTTACTTTTTATTGAATCTGACAAAAAAATTGCTTGTAAACGGCAATTTCGACATATGAAGTTTACAGATTCATATCTTTTTATCCGTTCAATTTTATCCCACGAAATTTAGGAATCATATTCTTCGTCCAATTCTCTAAATATTTGGGAAATTTTAGCGTGATATGTTATTAGGCATTAGAGATATATGAAAAACAATTTGGCTTACTTTTTTTTGACTCACGGTGTATGTGGTCCTAAGACGAACTGTAGTTGAACTCTGGACCAACCTTCGCGGTAATTCTCGTCTTTATTTCAGGATAGGGCGATAGGCCTATGTCATATTCTTCTTCTCAAGTAGTCTTTCCTCGTCGTTCTCTCGTTTAAAATCCTACCTTTTTCTCTGGGGTTGTAGGCCTACGCACTGCAAGCGCTTCTGAAACGCTCTTGATGCAAGAAGCGCTTTATAATTATAAATACAATTCAATGCAGTAGACTACAAGGCAATACAATAATTATTTTTTTATAGAAATTTCTTTAAAAATCCAATTAAATAAAGCAGACCAGATTCTGTGTTTCCGACTGATGAACGTTTGCATCAAAACTGAAGCAAGTCGACTGAACATTTCTTCCGAATCGATTGATCTCTGAACGCATCTGGAAAACGTCATGCTCGACGTCTGACCTCATCGATGAGAAATGACGTCGGAATGAGACTACTGCTTTCCATAAAGACAGAAGTCGATGGCTGTTGAGGTCAAAGTATTCGTTGAAGGACTGAAACACAGCAAATCATTTCGGTTGATTCTTCAGAAATGACTAAGCTTATGATGATTTTAGCATCTTATAATCTTATGTGCAGCATCGTTCAGATCTGACAAGGAAGATTTTTTTAAAAGCTCTATTATATTAGACTTACCGGCACCAGTGAAATCTATTCGAAAATATGTTATATCGCCCCTTCAAGCGCCTTATTCAGAGGCGCTACCAACTACAGCGCGGACACTGAATCCGGAGTCTCACGCCAAAGCGCTGAGCAATTGCGAGTGAGTGACTTGCCCAAGGTCCCTACGAGAAGACTTGCGGTGAATTCGAACCTGCAACCCTCGGGCTGCAAGGCAACGAACATACCTACTACACCATCGCGCACCACTTGTATAAATAATTATAGGAAGCGAAGGGCCAGTTGCAAGTTGTACAACGTATTCAACCTGTTCCTCTTTTTTCCAGTCTCCCTCCTTGCTCTTCAGGTCTTGAACAACAGCGGACAGTTGACTCAAATCCCTCGTCAGACCTTCGTTGGCAGATGTTGCCTGCTCCAATTGTTCGTGCAGAAGAGTGTTGACATGAGTCAAACTGGTAGAACTGATGACAAATCAACAAAGACACTGGCTATCACTTAAGCCATAAGAAAATACCATAATTATGTTGAAAATATCATTGTCTAAATCAGTAAATGTTTAGTTCCAAAGTTAATTCATATATATTGTTTAAAATGTGCGTCAAGATAATTGGGTCGTTAGACACGCACGTCTGAAGTTAACTATTCAGACAATTATTATTCAGAATTAAGTGACGTTAAATAGGTTAAACAACTCTGCCGGATAGAGTAAAAAGTATACCATTTTATAGCTAACCGAACCGCACGCACATGCACTATGCAATATGCATGCAAGATTCAAAGGGAAAAGGAAGAACGGCAAAACAAAACTACACTCACTGGATAGATAATATAAATCATGACAACAGTTACTGTTTCATTAACCCTAAGGGAGCAATGGACTTCATAAACGACTGAGGACATTGTTAACCCCTTCTCAGCCACCCTTTGGTTAAGTGGCCATCATTCCATCCATTACACTCTCTCTTTCCTACCGTTGTCTTTCCACTTCCACCTGCTCCTCCAGTTCATCCGTCACAGATCGCTGATCACTCGAACTGTCCAGCAATGTCCGATGATGATGATACACTTCAGATTTCTGCAATCACAACTATTATTATTACTCTAACAGAGTAATTTTCGTTCTTTTCTATTCACTCCATAAGTTTTTCTGTGTCAGAATGCGAACATTTTCTACAGCGTTTTTATGCTTTTACAGCCTGTCACAAATAATTAATTGTTGTTCATGACTATTATGTGCTGAGGAAGAGATAGATGAGCAAAATTAATCAGTGGTTATAGGGAAGTTCTTTGTTGTACGAAAGCCTGATAGTTGTAGCCTATACGTTGAACTTGTGAGTGTGACCAGTGGCGGTTCTAGAGTTTTTGAACTGGGGGGAGGCTAAAAGTTGCCTTAGCCCTACCTCCTCAAAGGTGTATAATATTGTATATGTTAATACTGTTGAGTCCAACCCCAACTTTTAAATCTTGAATGCAATTCAATGAATTCTTGGCTTGAAGTGAAGAGACTAACTGATCGAGTTGAATAGTCACGACTCGTCTCAAGCGTTGAGAACACTTCTTCCAATTCGATGCATCGTCGCTTGTACCGAAGAACCTGCAATTAAAATTTTTTTCTATTCATCATCATCATCATCATCACCACCATCGTTATCATCATCATCACCGCCTCTGAGTAGATAGAGCTTGAAGGGGCGCTATAACAAGTGCACACACAAACAAACAGACAAGCAGGTATTGACTTGCGCTCGTGTACTTTGGTAATTATTTGCAAAATTGTGTGTGTGTGTGTGTGTGTGTGTGTGTGTGTGTGTGTGTGTGTGTGTGTGTGTGTGTGTGTGTGTGTGTGTGTGTGTTGTGTGCGCGAGCGTCTGTGTGTGTTTGAGCGGTCTTGCTGCAATACTTGTGTGAATGTAAAATGCATGTGCTTATAAGGTCTTTCGTTGATATATATATATATATATATATATATATATATATATATGCCCTAAGCAGAGCCTACTTATTTCGAGTGTTAAGCCAACAATACAACACTGCATCGATGGTAACTAGCAGAGTAAAGCTGCTAACATAACGTCTCAAGAGTTCTAAGTGGTTCTGAAGAATGCAATCTTTGTAAATGTTTGATAGTGCAAATGCTTAATCGTTCATTCTTCATACCTTCTTCTCAAAAGTGGCGACAGTGACCACTCGCGAAGTAGGCTCAGCCTATCACCTCAAAATTCCACCAATCTATAACTTGCCATAATTAGGGCCTATACGGTAGTCCTACTGATTTGCTTGTTCATCTATGGAAGTTTTTGAGTGCTTTGTTGAATTCCTTTATTTCAAGAGCGATTGTTGCTGAGCACAACCATGGTCTCTAAGTCATCAAACTCATTGAGAGTTGGGAAGTAAAGTGCAAACATTGACTTTTGTAATCTGCGAGAATTCATCTCAAATTGGCACATAAATAAAACTGAATGTGAATACGCATTATGGCCAGCGCGGTCCGGGTGCTGTGATAACCCTCCAAAGTGTTCATAATAATAATTATTTAGATTATACCCGAATAGGTTAAGCTATTTTATATTAGATTAGATTAGAGAGACATAAGACTTTTTCCATTGAAATCCACAATTGCACATCCTTAGCAAAGCATACATTTCAAACAATTAATACGACTGTTGCAACTTGCAACTCATCACCGTTGAGAAATCCGTTGATCAGTTTGTTCACCTTTTCCTGAAGCTTCTGAACGAGTAGATATTGTTTCTGTTGTCCATCTTCGTAAGCTCTTATCTTTCGTCGGTAGGAGGCGTTCTGCTCCTCGATCTTCGCCCTCAGCTCCGCATTCTGGTTGATGACGGTCATGACCTGGCTTCCTGTACTTCCACGTCCAAACTCATCCGTCGAATCCTCAGAGTCCCTCCATGCATCCTGCAGAACAATACGACTGATCACTCAGAGTGTGTGTGGGTGCATTATACAAGAATGCTTGGTACCATGCCACACGACTGGACTTAATTAACTTGTTTAATTGGTTTGTAGTTTTAAAAAAACAATGCATAAGTGTAAAGAAGAGCCACTGTAAACTGATTTTCTACACTCATCATGATTAGTGGAAATTATCTCTCAGAGACAAATCGATAAGATGGATGGATCGATCAATGTTACGAGATGACGAAGTTCTAAGAACGTAGGCTAGCCTATAATAATATTGTAGCCTATGCGTGGCCAGTCTAATAAATTGATGGTCGCATACCGTAGTTCAGCTGTGTGTTCACTAGGTCCATAGGCGTAGGAGACGGGAGTCCAGAGGGGCAAATGCCCCCCCCCCCCAAATTTCGGGCAAGTCTGATTTTTCGGGCAAGCAGTCCGGGAAAAGTAGAAAAAAAGTATAAATAAATTTCGAAAATTGGACCGGACGACTAAAAAAAAAAAGGTCGTCAGATTTTTCGGGGAAAAATTTTCGGGCAAAAAGTTAAACTTTTGCCCCCCCACCCCACTTTTGAAATGTCCCCTACGCCTATGACTAGGCCTACTGCTGTAAATAAATCTTCGGTGACAATGAAAGGCCTAGATACAATAGACAGGAAGGAACGTCATTGAAAATCGTCGTTAAGACAGAAGTCGACGTCAGATCAGAATTATAGACGAAATAGTCGCACCTTGACCAATGACCATGCACCAAGAAGATGTCTTTAGTTTGTAAGGGCAAGCTATGAAATGGATATCTCGCTATTTTAAGGCACAGATTGCATGTCTTTTGAATCACTTCAACCCTTGTTAGGGGAGGGTGCCCCAAGACGGGACGATTCACAGTATTTGCTAGAAATCACCTTTGCTGTTGACAATACATATTTGCAACTTCTTCCATCCTTTAAACTAATCCTTTAAGCACTATCTGGCATATCATATGCAAGAAAACAATGTATGGTTCAGACGAGACAGCGAACTTTTGTTGACCTACAAATCGTCCCATCTTGGGCACAGGGGTGCCCAAGATGGGACACAGGAGTGCCCATGATGGGACATTAATTATAGCAACTTCTCCCATGTTTAACATATTTATTTATTAATCAACTCAAAAAGAATGATGATGCATGCATGCATACATACATACACACATACATACATACATAGTTTACATGCGTACGTACATACATATATACAGTCACACATACTTACATGCATGCACACATACAATGCATACATACATGTGTTTATGTATATGTGTAGGCCTATGCATGCATGTATGTAGGATATATGTACGTATGTATGTATGCATTGTATGTATGTATGTATGTATGTATTGTATGTATGTATGTATGTATGTATACATACATACATGCATGTATGTGTGTATGTGTGTGTATGTATGTATGCATGTATGCATGTATGTATGCATGTATGTATGCATGCATGTATGTATGTATGTATGTATGTCCTTATTAAGAAGTTGCTTTACAGCATACAACTGGTATGCTTTGTGTGCCCAAGACGGGACGTGTAGTTGTTACACAGTTTACCGTTGAAATATGACGTGTGCCCAAGACGGGACGCGTCCCGTCTTGGGCACACAAAGCATGTCTCATCTTGTGCACTGTATGCGTGATATGTGAACACATAACTTTTTAATGTAACCACGACGTATTATCGCCCATCTCAAAATACATGCGTTAGGTAACATAGTTTACTGTATTTAGCCACCAAACACGTTTCGAAATGTCTACGTAAAGTGATGACTTTGTGCGATTTTTTAAAATCGAAAAATCGTAAGCTTAGTAGCACAAAATGAAAAATGCTTATCTGCAAGTCGGATATGGTTAGCATAGAGACTGAAACTCGTGCATACATAGACAAGGTAATCGTCGATGCATTGAGTGCTAAAAAGAAATAAACGCGCAAAACGACTGCGAGAAAACTGAATCGTCTCATCTTGTGCACCGTCCCGTCTTGGGGCACCCTCCCCTATGCCACATTATGTTCCATCGCTATTTTACGCAATGTTGTAATTATTTATTATTATTTTTCAGCCCTTCGAGGACTTAATCTGACGAGAACAGCGTACAATATCTTTTCTGCGTCCTGCAGAATCCCTTCTGTCTCGGACCAGGACACCGAGAGCGGACAAGGGGCCAATTGCGGCCCGGGCTGGTAGATTGGTAGGAACTCTTCAAACAATTTTTCTCATAGCACATTAGAATAGTTTATGACCCGTGATTGCTCTAATGTCTCTCATGCACCGGTGTAGATAATTTAATTTAACTATAATTATCTTTCACCAAAATCTTACCTATTTCATATTAATTCTGTGAAAGGGAACTTTTCGAACTTGTAGATCTAATAGGCATAGATATCTACCTTACATTGTTACAAGTCCGTACAGATACATGTAGCACCGAACATGTCGTCGATGAGTCTCGACTCTCAAGTCTCTCGACCAACAAGATACATGTAACTGAAGTGTTAGCCACCCAACAACAACTGGCCAAGTCCTTTTCTCAAGCAGTCAAGTAGCTGGTCCCTTGCAGCCATTAACAGAAGCAGTGTACAATCTACATGTAGGGCCTAAGTAGGTAATAAATTGGGGTCGTTTCAAAATCACTAAGTTCTTCAGCTCTTCGCGTGTGATGGTGATTATCTAAAGTGATCGTAATTGACTCGCGACACGACACTTATCGTTTAATAAAATATCGCAGGTAATTTACGGCTTCATGTGTTTCATCCACCATAATATTATAGCGAGAGTGTAAAAATTGCACACTACACTTTGAAGTTGATACTTCAAGCTGTTCAAACTTAAGATCGTTCCCGGAATTTGGTGGCCAGAGATAAAAATGTTAGAACTGCTTCCATTAGGTGCAATATACTTTAATTTGTTCTTGTAGTCGTAATCGTTATCACAAACTTACACAGATCTTCGGGGATGGATGGATGGAAGGATGAATGAATGATTGGATGGATGGACGGACAGACAGACAGAAAGACAGACAGACAGAGACAGAGACAGACAGACAGATATGGATAGATAGACATAGACTACGAGTAGGTTGAATGCTTTGCGATTTTTTTGCGGAAAAGAAAAAAGTAAATCGGATTCACGAAGCTGATGTTAAACGGATAAAATAAAACAAAGTCGGCTTTCAAATTGCAAAGAGGAACAACACTAGTCTTGACTTCCACAATCTGCGTGGTGGTGGTGGTGGTGGTGGTGGTGGTGGTCAGGGGCGGATCCAGGGGGGGGCCAATCCG
Organism: Lumbricus rubellus; assembly: GCA_945859605.1. Lineage (NCBI taxonomy): Eukaryota > Metazoa > Annelida > Clitellata > Crassiclitellata > Lumbricidae > Lumbricus > Lumbricus rubellus. Next base: position 4,870,311 of record OX243813.1, on the reverse strand, counting down.
GCAATGGCCCCCCCCATTCCAAATCTCCATGGGACGTGGCCCCCCCCCATTCATGGTCACCCAAAAGATTTTTTGCAAGGGATCAGTCCTGGCCAGGAGAATTAATATATAAATGTATTTAAAATCTAAGCCTCTCAGACAATTGCATTGTCTTAATATAAAGCAACGAAAAGAAATAATCTTTCAACACTATCCGACTATACTTTATGGCATACAATGTATGTTATTCGTGTATATATTCATAGTAAAATGTAAAAATATTAACACCAATAAACACAATTAAAACCAATAGCAACTAACTATTAATTACAAAGCAAGTTAACACTAACAATAGTATTAGGAATTAATTTAGTTTTTTCCAAATGCAACTTGTTAAGTTTTGAATTTAGTCTATATGTGCAAGAAACTGCGGTGAATGATCACACATGTTTACTTCTTGTTCTTATTTATTTCTTACTATGTTTCATTCAGTGGTGGGACGTATTTTATTTACTGTAGTCTTAAAAATAATATAATACAGTGAGGTCTATTCATACTTTAACTTGGAAATGTTTTGAGCATTCTGTGCTTCATATTATAAATACATAAATACTTTAAAAAATACTTTTGTTTGCCATTAATAACAGCTAATAGGAGCAATGTTGTATGCTGTATGCAGTAGACCTACAATAGCTATTATTCACTATTATTATTTATCGGGAAAGTCTCTGGTTATGGCCCTAAGCCGTATATAACTTACATCCATGATCCATAACATAGCCATAATGTCATGGATAATATATATATATATATATATATATATATATAATATTATATATGCAGTCTACCAGGCAACATTTGCAATGCAACTTGTCAATCAACTTCCACTGCCAGTGTGTGCCTTCACTTCAATCTGAGACTCAAATGTAAGCCTCTTGCACAATTGCATTGTGAAATAAAAACTTTGAAAACCACTTTCACGAACAAGAGTTTGATCTATGCTTCTAAAAAACCTTAATTTACCTATTTGCTCAAGAAAGGAGCACGCCTGGCCTCTTTTTACAAATTTTCTTGTGTCAGTTTCAAAATCGATTGTTCTAGCAATATTATACTCAAAGGCTTCAAAGGTCAACATGGCCAAATCCACAAGATGTTAATTAGATATTGTAGATCTTCAAACATTTAAATCTATCATTTTGTGTTTGCTAAATGATCTCTTTGCAGAAGCTACCGCTAATGGAATTGTCAACAGTAAGCCCATGCGTTACCTGACACACATTTGGAAATAACTTTGAAGGATTTTTTTATATTATGTTAAAAGCTCAACAGGTTCAATGGGCACATCAAAAAGTTGCCTGTTATAGGCCTACCGATGGTAGGCTAAATGTTCAATTTCTTTTCCAAATCCTGACCATTATGGAATGCAGGATAAAGCTAGAGCTTTTCCTGCTAAATTACATGTAGGCCTAGGCTTATACATGATTATTTAACTCTGGGTAAAGGGTTTAATTCTTGTGCAAATATCTAAATAAAATATGCCAAAAAATAGAAAAAATTTGATTGCAAGCTCCTCCTAGCCCCTGAAAATGTACGGCCAATTTTTAAATCTGTGGGTTCTTGGGGGGGGGCCTTAGCCCCTAGCCCTGATAAACTCCGTGCATGCCTATAAGAGTGCATTCCTTGTATTATAGGCTACATGTATACTGCATATACTGAATTGTTTTTAGCAATCTGATACAATCCTCTGTTAAAATGAGTGTTACTTACTCTTAATATTTGCACAAATACTATTTTTGTTCAACCGAATAGCTTCTCTCCAGCGCTATCTTTCAAATTTTAAACTCAAATTTAAAAATGTTTTGGTTCTGTTATTTGAACACCTGGTAAAACAACATCGTTACTACATGACTTTCAGATTTTGACCCCCCCCCAATTTATTAGGTCTTGGCTGGTTTGTGTACCATTTGTTATTATTTAACTGCAAAGTGTGTTCTGGTAATTCAGGACCATCTTAGAAAACAGGGATAAGCTGATTCTTGTGCTGAAAAGTCAGCTTATGTAATATAATTACACTCATGTCTGACGTTATTCACTATAATAACCCAGCAACAGCAAAACTGAGCCGCTTAACTCGATACATAATATAGATATTATTAATATTGTAATTATATATATTTTTTATTAGTACTGAACAAATTGAGTAATTTTGTTCAAATGACATCTCACAAGAGCACTGTTGCAGTGTGGAAATTTAAAAAAACTATTTTTAAAGTATAGTCTATATTTATTGAGATTTTGTGGCACTCTTATAAGCACTGAAAATACAGCTATTTTGCTAAGAAAACAGCTTAAAATGCTACAATTGCATGTGAAAATTCAAAAAGTTTCTGGTGGGGAGGGGATATCCCCCTCCCCATACCCCTCCCTCACCACTCTCACCCCCAGAGGGGGGGGACTAAATTAAACTCTGGTTTCGGCCAAACGACAAAAAAATCCGACCCAGGCCCAAAATTTTTTGGCCCCCCCCCCCCTTCGAAAATTCCTGTATCCGCCTCTGGTGGTGGTGGTGGTGGTGGTGGTGGTGGTGGTGGTGGTGGTGGTGACGGGAGTGGTGGTGGTGGTGGCGGCGGCGGTGGTGCACACGATAGCGGTGCTGTTGGTTTAAAAAGTGACGGGGTGGTCGTGACATATTTTAATATACCGGTAATTATAATAATTATAAACAATAGTCTGTAATTTCTATAATAAATATATATATATATAATGTACCGCATATCTAATGTATAATATATCTATGGACCCGATGTATATATAGGCTATGCACGATGTATATAATCTTATGTCTATAAATAGGCTAATTATACCGTCTGTATAGTCTATTCGAGACTAAAGCAGGATCAATAGTGTTTCCATGACCTCACTCAAATTATTCTGAGCATCGTGTCTTGGTATGAGTTGTTGTCGGACATGACATGTAGTAAGGACCTGTGCATTATTAGGAAGGCAAACACACGCACGCACACATGCATAATACATGTTTAATGTCGCTGCATGATCAGCGTTAGAACTGTATGGCAGCAGGACTATTATAGGCCCACCAGTCGATCGACCATCCGTCATAAGTGAGCTCCCGTTCAATTCATGCATGGCTTGTAATGACATGGCACGTGATCGTACACCTGTTCTAAAACAGTCGGAAGGTTTTACAATTTCTGACCGTGTATAATGATCAGCCCACATGTAGCCTATATTGCTATACTATAGCAGGAAATCCTAGATCTACCGGCCGCGCATGTTTTCGTTTCAATTGCATGAGTCTGCGGCTGGACCGCTACTGTAACACCGTAACACGCCTCAACTATGAATTTAATTAATCCATTTCGTTTCCTGTGATCTAATTACACAGGTGCGCATTGGTCGGAGCCCACCCATAACCTACATGTATATCACTTGCGCACAAAATGGGACAACAGAACAATCATTAGCCTATTCATTCATTCCGAATATTTATATAACGTTCCCTTCAACAAGTCCACTCAGAGGCGCTCCCATCCCAGCCACGGACAAAAAGAGAAAGGTTTTGAGCAACTGGTTGAAAACAGGGAAAATAATTTGGAGGTCGCAAGCGCAGCGCAAGTGAAAGCACATTCTAAGTGGATGGGCCAACAAGGCAACAACCGAGAAGGCTCGACGCTGTCTGACACCAGAGCGGACGCGAGAGACCAAGAGCTCCCCTTAGCAGCAGAGCGCAAAGCTAGGGAGACGGCTAAATTGGAGGCAGATACCAAGTAAATAGGACCAGTAATTAATTAAGGCACCGCCAGACAAGACTGACTGGTCTGCTATTCTGTAGAAGATGCGTTGCAAGGTTGGAAGCCAGTGAATATTCTGACTAGGCCTATTTCTATTTCGCTAAAAGATCGAGTTAGGACACTCAGAAAAATACGTTCGGCTTAGAGCGAATCTAAAAACTGTCCTATATCGTCGGGGTTGGGCAAGGAGCTCCTCTCAGTATGCCTAGTATCTTGGAGGAGGGTGCCATAGAAGATTAGTTAGATTACTGAACGAATGATACGCAGTGGAAAATGAAACAGTCATGGTATAAACTTCACGAGCAGATAATAGTTCATTATTGTGAATTGACTGGCAAGGCCTACCGGGGTAGGCTATAGAAGCATTGCGTCATCATCATGTTAAAAACTGAACAATGATCTTAGCCTAACTATAGGAATTTAACTAAACACGGCTCTGCGCCCAGTGATATCGAGCGACGCGGAAAATTTAACTGGAAACCATTGAAGTTGTGGTGAAGTAACGTTAATAAACCTAAGTGGAAAAGAACAATAGGCTACCATTTTTTAAATAGTGGAGATGTGGAGATTTCATGCATTACGAATTTCTGTAACAAGAGTTCCAGACTAAAATGCTATCATGGTACGTAGCCTATGCATTTGTCCTACGCCTACCTGGCTTTGTACATCCATTCCGAAAGTCCTTTCCAGGTTCGATTGAGTCGAGGTTTCACTGAGCTTCTGCAGTCTATATCCAACGCTCTACTTCAAATGCTACACAGCTACATGCAAATGTAAAGCTCGTGATTTATGATATTATTTTACTATGCGACAGAGGCTACGCTTTCTTGTGGCCTAAACTCATTGGGGTTCATATAATACATCAGGAGACTAATGCAATTCACTACTATTCGTTGCTATACTAGAATCAAATCAAAAAATCCAAGCCAATTTCTAGCGAAAACAACGCTGGACGCCAATTACAAAGTAATTTAAAACCACATAAGCAACAGTAGGCCTGTGCCGCTGTGCCTCGCATTCAAACGCTATAGCCTGAACCTTTATCGATATTGTCGCCTTTGTTTGTATGCTAGGCCGAGCCTTAATATCGGTGGAATGGATTGAATACGAGGCTGCACGAGACTTTGGACGGAAGCTAAGTCAATGCGGCGGCGCCTCAAGTGTTTATCGCGGCATGTCGCAACAGGTTCGTGAATTTTGCAACACGAGACTAAGCCTGTACATGTAGGCCTATATCGAATTCTGGAGCGTTGGCTACATATGTTGAGATTGAAGCACCTCTGGCGGGGCCTATGCAGCTAGGTCTAATTGGCGGTAGGCCAACGTATACAAAGTTGGTCTGGTCTAGGCCTACATGTCGTCAACGTAAATAATGTCTGCATTTTGTTCAAGTTTTACATGTCCTATACCGTAAATCAACTGTGGCAGCTGTAGCAGGAAACACACAGGTTAAGAACTGAATAATTATTATAGACTTGAGACAATTTCATAATAATAATATTCGTCTTCACCGTCTGTCTGTCAAGTTTGTCTGCAACGATTTCTATGCCATAAAACGCTGTAGGCTATTAGGCTAGGTCTGTGGCTTTATAGGTTGCATGTAGATACTTAAAGTTTAACGACACTGTCATGACAAAGATGATTAAATGTAAATGTGTTCAATTTTATATAGCGACTATAAACTGTAACAATTATTGTTTAAGCTATAGAGATGTACAAAGCAACCAAGAATAGTGTCATTTTCATGGCAGGATAATTTTCCATTATTTCGGTACATTGAAACCTAAACTAATAGTAACTAAGGTTACTACAGGCAAAGCATCAAGAACTTTAGTAAGAATACAACTACAGGACAGGGTAATAATTGTCCAATATTGCAGTATATTGAAACCTTAAGGGGCCATTCATATATTACGTATGCAGAAACTCGCATTTTTTAACCCTCTCCCTGTTGCAACTCACACATTTTCTGCATACGTACAAATAAGCTTCTCTACCACCGTCACTTACAAAACATAATTAGCTAAAGTAATCTATAAAACATTTATTTTACCATAGGATGCTAGTTATTTTTTTAAAACATCATGGTTAAACTTTGTTAACTGTTATGGTTTAATGTTTAGATCTGAAAAGAATTGTATTACAGTATGATCAAATGCCATCAGACGGCTATAGGATAATACATATAGGGTGTCCAATAAGTTCGTGAACGATTTTGCTTGCAGATAGCAGAAAATGTTTGCAACAAACATTAATAATGCTTATGTCATTTGAAAGATCTTTATGTCCCGAAACCAAAAAGTGTAAAAAGTGTTCGTTTTTTGCAACAAGGAAATGACGTCATCAATTTATGCGAAAGGGCTATTTTTTAGCAAATTTTATGCAGTTCGCGATCTTTTTCGTAAAAAAACTTGGGGAAAATTGGGAAAATAGCAGACTTTCAGTTACGCTCGAAAGCTGCTATTCTTGATGAAGAAGGATATTCATATTCCGTTATAGGCGATAAATTAGGATGATCGAAAGGTTGGGTAGCAAAATGGGTTGAAGGAAGCAAGCAAGGCGAGTTAGGCGATCATGCACGATGCGGTCGACCAAAGATTTTGACACAGGCTGCTATTAAAATAATCAAAAAGGCGAAATACAGACGAGGACCTGGATTGAGACAGATAGAAAAATCTCTCAAACAGGTGGACTTAAGGACAACAAAGAAACAATCAGAAATTACATGAAAGGGGAGTTAAAGTGGAGAAGTTGGAAACGCAGAAAGGCGCCATTGCTAACAGACGCTCAGAGGAAAATCGGTTGTTATTCGCGAGCACATACATCTGCTGTTTAGCGAGCATGGTTGAACGAAAATATTCCTAACTACATTGAAAACTGGTCTCCAAACTCTCCTGATCTCTCATCGATTGAAAATCTCTGGAGTATACTCTCAGGCAGTGTCTACAAACAGATCCTGAACCAAATACTCCTGCTCAGCTAAACCGTCGTTTGCGAAAACATGGAATTCGATATCGGTTGAAACTTTGTACAACCTCATCGAATCTTTACCCAGACGAATGAAAGCTGTTATAGCCAGCAAAGACAACACTATTGCCTATTAAATGGTACAATAATTATTGATTTTTGTTGTGTGTATTTTTTGTAACAAGCTAGCAAAATCGTTCACGAACTTATTGGACACCCTGTAGTTATAAATAAGCGAATGTGGACATCACAAATTTACAATTAGAAATAATTTATTTTTGTGTAAGTACATTTTGTCGAGCAAATTGAAAACTTCAACAGTTGTAAGTCAGAGACCCCTGCCATGACAAGATGAGACAATTGTGGGCTTTATGATTATGGTCCCACATTGGAATATGGGTCTCATACGGGCTACATGTTACAATGCGGGCAGAGGAAATAGCACAATTAAGGTTACAACCTCAAGAGACACTACACAATATTTAGTATTAAAATTCATAAAAGCTATAATTTAAAATATAATCAATAGTTTAACCCTTTACCCGTTCATTTTTCCTGTTAAGCCTGTGTTTTCAGCGAATATTCTCGGCAAACGGGTAAAGGGTTAACGAGTGCAAAGTCATTTCCAGTTTTACATGCGTTGAAGCACAGCATTCTCTAAATGAACAAATTCCCAGATACAGCCTATAGACGCATTCTCAATGATCACTCCAACTTCTTAGAAACAGTGAAGTTTTTAAATTTACAGGAACCAAGAGTACATTGAAAACTGTTACAATTATAATTCAATTGTTATAGTCAACATCAAGTACCGTACTTAAAAAAGAACAGTTTCACCCAGGAATATTCACCCAATGGTCCCAACCATTTCAGTGAGACCTAGCTAAACACTATCAACTTTCAATTAATTCAATGTTCATTTGCAACAAAAACTTTTTTTTTAAATCCAGTCGATTGCTTTTTATAAACAAATTAAATGCTGACGACAGTTCTGTGAATCTGCAGAAACGACTCAAATATCTTGAAAAGTGAGCAGCTTGTTTAAATTACAAGTTCAGGCGTCGACTTTCTAACTGTTTGCTGCACTTTATTCTTCTTCTAATATTTCAGTTTCTCTTTTCCAAAGACGTTCATGGAACCTGCAAAAATCACAGTCCAACCAGACCTTTAGCTCAGAGGATAAACAGTTAATAAAAATTAATTTATACTTATCGCGTGCTTTTGTGAACACGTAGGCCTATGTGAAATGCAATAAAGTGTGCTACTGATACATGCCATAGAAGAAAAGAGATACTTCAATTTCTGGACTCCAACATTTCCAGTCACTATAGCTGAGGGATATCATTAGAAGATGAGTTAGGGGTTGAACCACAATCAACCCCAACAACCAAACCACACACTGGTGGAATAGCTCCACTAATTAACAGTCCACTCTGTCTAGACCAGTCTAAAAGACAGAAACAGGTGGAAAAAGAAAGCCACAGGAAATAAAGCCTCAGCGGTCAGCACTTTGAACATAAGTTGGAGAAATTAATCTACCGGTAATGCTGTTTGTGCTGTTCTCTTTAATTATTATCTCTTTGGACTACTGTTGATAAAGCCTATGAGATACTGAAAAGTGCATTGACATACCGCAAAGTGTGGCAGGATGGCCATGGACGACGTCCAGGCACTTATTTTCAAATCTGATTGCCGTCCAGGCAGTTCCTTTTCACACTTTAAGCGCTGATTCAAACATATACTAATACATTGGTCTATAATTATAATGAAACAAATAATATTATTACCATCCCCGTTTCCCTTTACGTAGAGGCGAATAGGCACAGGTTCGCTGAACCTTCCTTGAAGAGTATAGCTGAAGCTCTTTGTATTGTCTAGAGTGCAGAGCAGAAAATGGTCAGATCCTCTCTGCATCCACAATGACATCGATATTTTGACATCATCATCTGCAAACAAATAACAAAGTCTTTCAACCATAATCACTACATGTACTGTGTAAAATTACATGGAAAATCAAGAGCAAATATTGACTATAGACAAGAAGCAAGTGCCAGCCATTTGCCATTAGCATCTTTGAGAACATAACACTGTCTTGAAGAGGATAATAATTTACTAAGTGTATGTATTAGAAGTTTTAGAATCATTGATGTGTGCAAGGTACATGGTGACCCACTGCCATATCTTTCTATCACACTCTAAAGAGCAACAATAAGTGACAGTCTGAAATAATAAATGAAGACCTGTGGGTATTATTATTATTATTATATTAACATTTTTATCAAAACTCTAATATTAATCAAGAGTCAAAGTCTCATAGGAATTACAATTTTAAACAAATAAAAACGAAAAGTAAAGGGATCATCTTGACACATTTTGTTAATTTTCTTTTGAGCACATTTTCTTGCGGTTTTCCTCAGACACAGACATTCATTTTAAACTATATTCAGCTAGAAACTAATGTTATTACCTTTCCAGTCTAACATAACACTTGTAATATGGAACTCCGAGTTTGGTGACACAGCATGCCCCTTTCCAGGTTTAATTTTGATAACTGGAAACAAAGAAATAACATGTGTGATAGAAATACAGTCGAACAGTCAGAGTCGATAACACTGAATAATATGGCTCCCAGGATTGCTGAGCCTGATACATCTCGGAAATGACAGCAATGCACTGTAGAAATGCAAGTAAATCAGAAAAAATTAATAGGCCTATTAATAATACAGCACTTAGACATGAAAGCACATGCATGTCTTGATGAAGCTAATTATGGCAGAACAAATAGAATTTTAATAGAAACTTAGTCCATATAATCTTCGTAGGCCTTGTGCTCAGCGCCCCAGACCGCATGAATTTCGAATGTTCATTTAAGAGGAGTTACATCTCTCGAATTATTTGCAGTGCTAGTTTTAGAGACCAGTAAAAACTCTTTTTCGTAGCCTACAATTTAGTTGAAACAGAGTTTATTTCACTTGTCGTTCTCTTTCCTCGTGTAGGGCCTAATAGGCCTAAATTGCAGTATACATGTCTTAACATGATTTTCTTGAAATATAGGCTATGCTAATTGAGTAATCGTAATCGCTCTCTCTAAATTTCTAAAGCGATAACGCGGGGCACCAGCTTATTCACGAGCGCTGCGTTGCGTCAAAAGGGTTGTAACTTTTCCGTAAGAGTAGTGCTTACTCTTGGACTTATAAAGTTGTTTGCAGCAGTCGTCTTCTTCCTCGGATGACGTTTCAGACATTTCTTTGGGTAAATCGGCTGATTTCAAATTATTAATTTTTACGAAAAACAACAATATTATTGAAAATTTACGAAGTCCCACAATTAAATACAAAAAGTGAAAAAACGTAACGTTAGCAATAACCGGAAGTAGGAAGATCGCGCGGCGATTCGCGCCAAGCAAATACAAAGAACCCTAATCTCCGGCATAGATAAATCATTTTTTAGCGCATGAATTCTTTTTAAATGCTTCCTCTCTGGTCGGCAGAAGGCATCGCGTTTTATTTACGACTCAATTTTTTAAAAGCATTTTATTGTGTTTAGTGAAGAAACATAGATGAGTTATTAGGATAGCAGAAATTTACGGTCACAAAAACCGTGAATTTCGAGATTCTCAGCAAATTATACCTTCAGCGCCGTGTCACCTTCATCTGCACAAGGCTTGGGACTGTCAGTCTGTCGCTGCCAAAGTATTATACGAGCATCGAAGAATAAAAACAATTCTCAATTTCAATAGTTATTTCGCAACTGGTATAATAATTATAGATATTATTATACAAAAATAATACGCTACGTGCTTTTGCATTCGCAAGATGGCGTTGTGTGTGTGTGGCCATATCAACAATAGTCTGGCTCATCTTTTCGATTGTCGCCTCTTTGTTGGCGCGCTGTTTGGATCGGCACCCTTTCAAATATATATAGGCCTAAGCACTTTTTGTAAGCGGCGCCTTTTTGAACTCGCCCTTTTGATAGTCGCCTTTTTAATGGTCGCCCTTTCGATAAGATACCCAGCTAAATAGTCATCGCTTGATGCCGGATCTTGACCTCTTGAGGTTACTATAGCTTCCCAATCGGACATTCAACTAGGCCACTCTAAAAAATACTTGCATGAGTCTTGATGATAATTATTTTGAGGTAATCTTTGGCTTAATATGACCTTTCAGCAAGTGTCCCCAGCAGACTGGCTTTCGTACCCTACAGATAGCTCATTATAGGCCTAGGCTGTATGCCGAGTTGGCCTAAATATAATGTAATCGCTATCGAAGGCCTAATCGTAATCTCTAAAGTTCTAGACTTCTAACGCATGACTTGACAGAAAAGCGCGGGGCACGAGAGGACTTTGAAGTGGATTCGAACGACGCTGCACATATAAAGGCCTACTTTTGTTTTTGAATTTTGATTTTAAAACTTCATTCATAAGTCCAACAGATCAATAGCTCAGATGTCCGTGACTGCCCTTTCCAGATTCCCTAAATTGCTGTCACCGGCCATGGGGGGGGGGGGAAATCTAACGCCAGACTATTCTGATGGATCCACCCTTTTGTAAACTTTGAGCCTGCGACTCAAACAAAAATATGATCCTATTATAATTATTCTGCTTCGAGTTGTTTATCCACTGTGTACGGAGAGAGCGAGAGACAGAGAGTTTTAGTAGCCTAATTGAAAGCAACTAGCCTATACTAGCTGTGTTGGGGCAGTAGCGGCGGAAGGCGGCTATGGGGAGGATAAGCCCTCCAAAAATCAAAAATAGGCGATCCATTTTTTCCATGTAAAAATTACAAATTTTGACGTTCAGCCCCCCCCGCAATTGAAGCTGATGACTAAAAAAGGTCATCAGAAATTTTCGCGGTGAAAATGGAATTTTTTACATAATTTCGACCGGATGACTATAAAAAATTTTAAAGAAATTTTGAAGGATAAAAATGGAAATTTTTCCGGAAATTTAGCCTCCCAAAACTGATATCCTGGCGCCGCCACTGTGTGGGGGTCGACAAGTTGACAGGCTACCGAGGTTTTGGATTCAATCCAAACTTAATCCTGTGCGTGGTGCGTCATGGTGCGAGCAAACCTATTCTTGCACGTTTAGGCTACATCTGACCGTAAGATCACACTTTGAACCCGGATAATATCAACCAGCTCAACCACATGCATGTTCAACAACTGTCTTCCGTTGCACACGTCAGACAAAATAAATAAACACTTGACTGTTGAGTTAATTATAGTTGCTATAGGCTCTGCAGCTATAATTAATAGGGTTCCTATCTATGTCTTGTCAAGTAGGCATACTTATATAGGCATATAGGCATACGCCGCATACACCAACTTAATCTGTTGACAAAACGACTAACCTGGATTTTCGCGTCTGCATGACCTTCATTATATTCTACCCTACCCATTGTACCCAGGTCACATCCGCTAGCGACTTGCAATAATAACTGGGCGCTGGCCCAATTATTAATACCGTGCATTCCAACTAGCGAATAGACTATTCTATATTTTCTTCTGTTCCATCTGTAAGCAAAACAACACGTACGTTTTCCGGTTAATGGTTGTGTGTGCAGTGTAGGCCTAATAGCCTAATACACGCTGGAACCAATTAAGCCTAATCCGAACGATATTCATATTTTTAATCCCTCATTGTCATTGCAAGAAGAATGACAAGTGCAGCTATCTTTAGGACAATGAAATTAATAAGACAAACCGATGAGACAATAGACGACAAATTTAAGTAAAACAAATTTATTTAACGACGTAACAAAGATGATTAGCGTCTCCCTCTCCTTTCTCCATATTTGGACTGGCGCTTTTCACAATCAATTTACTTTCTCAACACATATTCTTCTTTCGTGGCCTTACGCACTGGAAGGGCCACTCGATCAGCGGTTCGGCCTAGTAGAGGCGCTTTATAAATGTTTAAATACAATACAATACAAAATATTAGGGTATGTCGGAACTACAGCTATAAAAAGTAACGGGTGCCCAAAAAGATAGGCTACATGTAAATGTAAATAGGCCTATAAGACTCCAACTAGTAATGAGTAGGCCTATAAGTCATCACATGTAGTACGTAACCTATATTGCGCAGACCTACACAGCAAAATAGGTAAGGCGATAAAAGAGTGACCTAGGTCTACATCAGGCCACATGTATGGTGTACATTTAATAGGTGTATTTGCGTAATTAAGCTGATCTTAGGGAAAGCCTAGCCAGTGGAAGCGCAGTAGAGCACTGGTGTAGGTCTACACGTGAATGTTTAAACTAGGATGAGTAATCTGTGTGAGAATAGTAGAAGATCATATCCAGAGGGGGTCAGACGGTGATTTATGGGATGCACATCCTGCGCGTTTATTGCGTATGTTGTTTGTGCCTGTGGGCGCTCGTGTGTTTTTGTGTAGGTGTGTATGTGCGTGTATGTGTGTCTGTTTGTTTGTGTGTGTGTGTGTGTGTGTGTGTGTGTGTGTGTGTGTGTGTGTGTGTGTGTGTGTGTGCTAGCGTGCGTGTGTGTGTGCGCGCGCGCGAGTGTGCGTGCGTGTATGCGTGTGTGTGAGAGGGAGGTACGGGGGAGGGCGGAGGTGCAATTGTGAGTTCGGTGCTTTGATGGGGCATAATTATGATTTATAATGAACAGGTTCGAATCCACTTCAAGCCGCCGCGTACGGGTAGGCCTACATTATAATATAGAGACCTTCAGCAAGTCCTTCGCTGCATAAATATTCAGAAAGTTAAAAAGGTGACTCTGACCGCCGGGGGCCTGTTCAGCCGGGGGCCTTGTGCACGCCCTATTGCTACGCCACTGATTCTCGAATGCGAGAGTCAGTGGCATAACATAATTATATAATATTATCTTAACAATTATTGTTAAGATAAATAGCCCTATAATTATTTTGGACCATGGAACTTCGGACGCGTCTTTGCGTGAAACAGTTTTATGCTTTTTGAAAGGACCGAAAACAGCCATAATATATTGCGGCCTACGTACAGAATATCACGTAGGCGCGCCTATAGATCTAGACTTAGGCCTATAAGTTTATAGGCCTGCCGTCTTACAGTCTCACCGCAACCTTGCACACTATTGCTTGTGAGAGAGGTTGCAGTATGACCCACTTATTGATCAATGACCTTGGGCCAATGCACCACGCCTCGTATCGACAGCCAATCAGATCGCTTGTGATAGCGTGGGCCCTCGTTACATCATTTTACTTGTTTTTGTTAATTGCAAACGTCACGTAGGCCTTGTAGCCTAGCAGAGGATCGACTCCCCTGCATGAAGACATTATGCCTCACAACAGACCCATAATAATAATAGGCCTATTATGAGTGTTTAGGCCTATGATTAAATTTCTAATGCACATAGGCCTATAGCATATAGGATAGCCCTACTTATAGGGGGCGGCGGGTCTATACTCAGCATAATGTGTGTTGATTTAAACTTTTAAAGCAACCTGAAGAAGATTATACAGGCTTTAGGCCAGTAAAAACAGGCTATCACCTAAAATGTGGACAATCTCAAGCTGAACGAACAAGCCATAAATATTAGGCCTACTTCCGAAGAAAGGTATTATAGGTAGGTTATACGTGGGTTATAAATAATAATTATTATGTTCATGCATTGTTAAAGTAGGCCAGGCTTGTGAAAATGAAAACGAGCTATAACCTATACCTCTGGCTCATCCCACAATAGATCTGTAACTATAATAGGCCTATTGGTGTTGGCTATAATGATGAAATAGTGCAATATATCGTAGGACGCCAGCCTACCATTCGTAAAGGGGCCAGCGTAGGCCTACGCTGCTGGCCTATTTTAACTGAATTAATCCACCAATTTAGAGATGCTGTAGGCCCTAATGCCCTATAATAAAAGCCTAGTAGGCTATAGGCTATATATAATTATTATGACCTTTGACCTATTTTAGAATAGATTTCGTGGTTCGGCTCAAAGTTTTTAGGCCTACTTGCAGGGTAGAGCATAATTATGGACACCCGCACATATAGGCGCAAGAGGGGCACTTAATTGCCCCTTCTGGAAACTAGATTTTATTTTTACACCGGGCACCTATGTTTTAGCTGGCCTACTAGGCCTAGGCTATAGTGTATTAATTAGGCTATACCGTAGGCCTACTTAGGTTACTTTTGGGTTTTTATTAAAATTTATTGACCATCATGCTGATGATACATAAATCGAAAAGTTTACATCCAAAAACCCTGAAAAGTAACTCCTTGCATTTTCAAGCTCTTGCTAAAAATTTCTCGGTGGCCATTGTTTTTACCCATCCTGATGTTAGATTAGATCACGCTGTGCTAGCCTATACGCCTAGCCTATTCCCAGCTACAGAACGCTGCACGCAAATAATTAAATAAAGCCTCGTTGCTAGCTTAATACTTCAGTGCATGTAAATCAGAGGTGTCAAACCTTTTTTAGTGGCGGGCCAGTTTGAACATCTTCTAGGCCTAACAAGCGGCGGGCCAGTGTGAACATTTTCTAGCAAGTGGCGGGCCAGGGTGTCGAATCTCTTGAGCAAAATTGGGTAGTGATCTGAGAGGGTGCTTCGGGTTTGGTCAGCCAATTTCCAGAAAAGTCCAAATATTGAGAAAAAAACTTGAATTAATGTCCACTTTTCGCTTCTTATTAAATTTTGACAACATTTTAAATAATTTTTTAATCTTTAGGGAAGGCTCCGCGGGCCAGAAAAAAATCGTCGGCGGGCCAGAAATGGCCCGCGGGCCAGCTCTTTGACACCCCTGATGTAAATAGATAATTGCTTTTAAATTTAATGTACTTGGCGTTAAAGATATTTTCGAACAAAATAAAGGCGCTATAAAATCTTGAGTTATTTTTGGTAGGGGCGCGTTTTTGTTGTGATCCTATAATTAGGTCAACCTCATTCTGAGGTCAGCTGTTCTCGCTTTCCTGCGCATTGCCTCAAACAATGGCCGCGTCGTCGACGGGAGAAGACGACGAAACGGTTAATAAACGCTTTTCAGGGACTAATTGTGAACGAATCTAGTGGTAGTCGAGGATTATGATTACGACGTATTCAGTTTCATCATCGGCCTGGGATGAAACTGACGTCTTCGACGATGGCACGAAGCGACTCGGAGGACGTGTACGAGGTGACCGACTGTGGATGCGCGGGTACCACGCTTATGAAGCTGCAGAACATCGATGTGGACGACACGCTGCTGGACAAGCCGAACGATCGAACGATTCACAGCGGTCACTTTATGGTCAGTCATGCCCACGAAGAAGGGGAGGAGGCGGACGAAGCGGTCGACAACAGTTCAGGATATGATCTCGATACTGCGTCACCTGGGCAATCGCCAGGATGGTGCGGCGGTGGTGGCAGTGGCGGTGGGTACGTGTCGGGTGCAGTTGGGTGTAAGAGTGCCACTAGTCTCGTCATCGATGGATCTCTGAGGAAGCTGTTCGAGTGCATGACCTTGGCTCACTGGTAAGACACTCTACATTATTCGGCACATTTTGCTGTTTGTCAAGGTGAGTTGAGCTGTCGTGCAGTGTAATCCTAATGGGATCAACCGAAGCGGGTGCTTCCCGAATCCCCAAAACGATTTTTGGCTTGATACCAAGTCGATTTTCACAAAACCTATTGATTTTTAGACACTGAACTTTGTAATATCAAAGACATTTAATAGGTCCATTATGCCATGTATTCAATTAAACTCTGAATAATTTTCGGGAGTTCGGTCGCTTTCTATTATAAAACTTTTTCGGGAAAATCGGGCGTTTGTGTATTTTCAACGTTGGACTCCCAGTCGTGCAGTATAGGCCTAATTGGGTCAACCTGAAACCACCAGAATCCACAAAGCTTGATTTCTCAAAAACAGTTTTTTAGAAAGCGGCCGAACTCCCGAAAACTGTTTGGAGTTACATTACACGCATGAGATAATGGTCCTGTCAGCGTTGTTGGAAATCGTTGTTGCAAAGATGATAAAAACTTTGTCTCAACGGTTCTTTACAAAGACATTAATACAAAAGCATAACTGTTGATTCAACTCCAATTACTGATTGCACCCTTTTACTCTTATTATTGTAAAGCTTATTTTGCCTATTTCAATGTACCAGGTTGCGGTTTGTAAGCCTGTTTTTGCACATTAAACGAATACACACAATAGTCAATTTGGGGGATCAAGCCATCTTTTCACTTGCTGGATTTGTTGATTGTTGCCCATGCACTCAAAGCCAAGCCTGTTCTATCCAGCATTACAGGATTTTATTTGAGCGAGCCGCTGTGGAAAAAACTGGTTTCAACGACTTGCTTAAATTGGGACACTGAGGCGAAATGATTTTGATTATGAAAGCGAAACCACAGCGTGTAACATTTCGTAGCCTGTGAATAAGGAAAGTGCTTTTGTTATTGGAACCATCAGTCTATGAAGACAGTGCCTTGGTTGAAATGCACAGCTCCTGTAACAGGTTTCTGCCTTATTTAGGGGTGGTTGGACTGGGAGTGCTTCTGAGTAGCTTACCTTGAAGGTGTGCTATATAAAAACTCAGTATTAATAATATAATGATAATCTGCATGCATAATTTAATGACTTTTTAAAATTGGGAGCACTGTGATTTTAGTATATATGTGTGTAAGTTGTGAATAATTAATCATTAAGCACTGGATTAGAAATTGTAATCAGTTAATCACATTCAAATGGCACATTTTAAAATATGTATAAAAACAATGTCGCAGTTTATAAAAATTAGTTTTGGTAATATTAAAAACTTGTTTCTGGACCAGCACCTGCCACAGTTTGTGGAACAGTTTAAAAAGAGAAAAACAATGCATTAAATGCTTCAAACTACAATAGGTGCTATTAAGTAGACTAGGAACATTTTTTGACTTGGTCAAATGGGTAGCAATGCTTATTTAATGGAGCATCCCTTGTACTACACCGTGAGGCATAAAAAAGGAAACCCCTAGAAAAATCGTTATTATTTTAACAATATTCAATCAATGTCATCGAAATTCAGGAAAGTTATAGCTAAATAGCAAGCAATGTAAATACATTTACAGTTTTTACTCTAACTGTCCGCCTTTAGCTTCTACGCATGCGCGAAGTCGCTTGCGCCATTCGTGCACCGCCCAGCAATAATTCGCTGGTCAAGATCGTACGTTCCAAGCCTGCATTATTCGCTTACGAAGATCTTCAACATCACAGACCTTTGCTTTGTACACCATTTCCTGCTTTTCGTAGCAATAAGCTTAGAGTACTCAAAATGATCGTCCGTATGTAGCAGTTGGAACTCGAAAGAGAGAAATTGCAGCCGACCGCCTTTTAAGCACACGTCCGACGTTTAGCTAATCCCTTATGGTGTCAGTCGGTGTTTCTTCTCTGGGGCGCACGTCAATTTTTTTTGTTGAACCGGGGGTAAAAATCAACGGCCATTACTACCGAGATGTTTTACTCATGGAAGGCCTTCTACCTGAATATCGAGAACTCGCTGAATTTTACATTCTCCAGCAAGATGGTGCTCCAACGCACAGAGATCGAGAAACGATTGCACTTCTGACGCATGAAACTCCTGACTTCATAATTCCTACTCTATGACCCCCTAACAGCCCAGATCTTAATCCCGTCGATTATAAAATATGGAGATTCATGCAGGAAATGGTGTACAAAACAAAGGTCCGTGATGTTGAAGATCTTCGGAAGCAAATCATGCAAGCTTGGAACGATCTTGACCAGCAAATTATTGACTCGGCGGTGCGTGAATGGCGCAAGCGACTTCGCGCATGCGTAGAAGCTAAAGGCGGACAGTTAGAGCAAAAACTGTAAATGTATTTACATTGCTTGCTACTTAGCTATAACTTTCCTGAATTTCATTGACATTGTTTGAAAATTGTTAAAATGATAACGATTTTTCTAGGGGTTTCCTTTTTTATGCCTCACGGTGTATAATTCGAATTTGCTTATTTATAAACACCATTCAGTGTTATTTGCTTATACAATGCAAATGCATTTGGCAATATTGCCGTTCTTCAAATGTTCTGAAGTACACGTGCGACTATGTACGACAGTAATCAATGTTGGTGAATCATTTGTTTGTGACGAACTTGCTCAAGGTCCCTACGCAGTTATAGCTTTGAGAGAGACTTGAACCCATACCCTCCACATTACAGGTCAATTGCTCTCACCAATTGGCCTGGCCCTAGTAATAGTTTTTATCGTTCTTGCTTGGAGACTAAGATCTCACACTTAGTTTGAACAGAGCTTCAGATAATGACATTATTATTAAACAGTTCAGGAAGAAACACAGAGGGATGTCATTTTAAGATGGCTATGGCTGTCATAGAGTCTGGATAAAAATATCAGTGATGTACTCTGAATTAATTTTTATTGCATTCTTAACCTTTAGTTTAATTGTAATCTCCAAATTTCTAAAGCACCACTTGAAAGACAAAAACGGGGTACCAGCTTATTCATGTTTAGTCGTATTTGCCATTTTAGTGCTTGTTTGTTGTTTGTTCATGATCATAATCGTAAACTTCGTATTTCTAAAGCACTACTTCAAAGCACTGCACTTACATGTCCATGTTAATTAATATTCGTGATATTATTTGAACATTCGTTGTTATTCATCGTCGGTGTTGTTTTTATCCTACCCTTGAGTATTATTTATAACTCATTTAAGCACCTCTTATAGGCACTACAAGGTTTCTATATTAATAGAGATGTAACTCTTAGATTGGTGTGTATATATATAGGCGTTATGGCTTTTGTTCTTGCTAGTGCTGTGCAATGCTTTGAAGGTTAGTGTTCTTTTTGTCTATTGAATATGATTTTACTTTAAGAAATTCATTCGTAAAATAAAGCGTCTTCCCCAGACGTTGACTTGGATGCTTTTTGTGATTGCGATTGGAAGATGGAGAAGGGATAATGGTAGTTGGTGAATATTCATAGTGCTATATACATAATTTTTTACGATATTAAGCAGACCTACTTTACCGAACTACATAATTTATAGTACTGCCAGACCTGTAATAAGCAATCCTTTTACCCGACTGGTACTCCAGACCTCTCATGGACAGGCATTTACCCAAGTGCTACTCCAAATCGATCGTGGACACGCACTTTACCAAACTGATAATGCCAGAACTATATTGGTCAGTCACTTAATATCAACTGATACTGCCAGAACTATATTGGTCACTTATATTATTGGTCAGTCACTTAATATCAACTGGTAGTGCCAAGCACATGTTGGAAATCATAAAATTGATGTGACATTTGTAGAATGTCAGCGGTCTCGAGAGTTGCATGTTGAAATCTGATGCCATTCTTATAAATAGAGAACTGGATGATAAACGGGTTGCTTGATCCAGTTCAAACCAGTTGGGTTACAGCGTTGTTTGTCCCGTTTGTAAATTCATTTGAACCAACCACCTGGGTGCTATAGAATAGATCACCTGTGGGTCAAATTCCACTGTAGCTGCATAACTCCAACTGTGTGGCTAGTTGAGCTATCAGATTTCAACAGTGGATTATGATATTTCAGTGCTGCAGAACTTTCAAATAGAACTGACTGTAGAATAGATGCATGTGTAATATGATAAAATTGTCCTTAAGACCTCAAATTAAATTCTGAAGCTTGAATGCTCTGCTTTTGAGAGCTTGACCCTTCAATAACAATTTGAGCAACAGTTAAATGCATGTCAATGGCAAATTGGTCTGAATCCATTTGGACTTTGAGCGGTATTGAGCTATATTTGTTATCTAAGCCATCAATCAATGGTACCTCTGTTTGTGGGTATAATTTAGGGCATAGCCGGGGGCTGACCCGATTAACCGGTAATGCCGAGTATTTGATACCCGGCAGATAACCGGACCCGGTGATGAAAGGTCTTCCGGGCCGGGTGGGTAATTATGAATTTAGCATACCACACATCAAAGGGCTTAACAGCTAACCTGCAAGATCTCTCAACTGGGCATTGCAGTACAATGAACAGACAATCACAGAACACAGACAGCCTGCTGATGGTTGCTTTATATTAGACTATCCTATTTCAAACAGGGGGCCAGCAAAAGGATGAGGAAAGAGGAGGAGGGGAGAGTTTGTATCACCCTCTTCCATGCTGTCTCTCCTCCTCCTCCTCCTCTTTTTCTTCTACTACCCCTTCCTGAGCCGAACAGTGGTAGACTGTGAGGGAGAAGAGGAATAATATATACATTCAAATAGAAGAGTGGCACCCTCTTTCATGCTTTCTCCCCTCCCCTTCTTCCTTCTCCCTCTTTCTTGTCTATTACCTTTTCCTCCTGCTGCTTGGCTGTTTGAAATATCTAACAGAGAGAGAGACCGGAGATGATGAAGGGGGAGGGAGGAACTGTGGTAGAAGGTGAAGAAGTATAGGAAGGGGAAGAGTGTATATATGTATGTACATATTATATTCATGTATATATATATACATATACAATGTTATACATACAGGTGCTGCTCACTGACCATAGCTACCCCAGGATATAGGTTGGCTAGTGGTCATCTGTTAATCCCTTATCTGTAAAGTCTGTTTGGTCTGTCACACCCTCTTTCAAGTCAGAGAGACTAATAGGACTTGTGAGAAGGGATACCTTCCACCTGTTGATATGATTCTGCAGCCAAGCTTAACGGCCCCTTCCCTAATATAACCAAGTAT
The DNA here is from genome assembly GCA_945859605.1 of Lumbricus rubellus. Lineage (NCBI taxonomy): Eukaryota > Metazoa > Annelida > Clitellata > Crassiclitellata > Lumbricidae > Lumbricus > Lumbricus rubellus. Next base: position 4,848,908 of record OX243813.1, on the reverse strand, counting down.
ACATCTCACAGATTAAGGGATGGTGCACTTTGAAATGTATCTACATGTAGTTGGACTGCATACACCACAGAAACAGGACTGTTTATCAGGGCTGCTGACCTCTGACCTCCTCTTGCCTGACTGGACAGATCAGCATGTCTTTACTATAGAATGATTCTATCCACAGAGCTCATGTACAGATATTACTGGCACCTCTCAATCAATAACCCCTGGAAGAACTCAACTGTACATAGTAAAACTCTGACAGGGAAGAGTTTTACTCAATTTCACCAAAGGTAGCTAACAAACTGACTGGTGTTCGTTTGACAGCATTCAAAGTGGAGACATACTACTCAGTTTAGAGATTAACGATTACTTTTAATACCCGACCCGGTACCCGGACCCGGCAGATTTTATTCAAACTACCCTGACCCGGTACCCGGTTGAAAAACGGCACCCGGCTATGCCCTAGTATAATTAGCCGTATGGCAGATATAATCTGGTTGAGTTAGAGGTCCTTCTGACATCCTTAGGAAATGAACTGTGATCCAGGATTTTTCCACTCATTGGAGAAGCCTTTACTGTAATTGGATACGGATGGAATGTGTAATTGCATTGCATAAAAAGTCAAGGAAGTTCTCTTTTGTTAGTGTTAGCGCTCAGTGTGTTAGCATAAACTCAGTTGTTAGCATAAACTCAGTGTGTTAGCATAAACTCAGTGTGTTAGCATAAGCTCAGTGTGTTAGCATAAGCTTGTTATAATTGACACGTCTGCCACGCTGCAATGCATCAACAGTAACTGTTGCTGCCCTGATTATTATCGACCTTGTCTTAAATTCCAATGTACTGACGTCAGCAAGGAAGGGAGTTAGTTTTTCCCATTGGAAATTTGACGCTGTTGTGCTGTTTTGTCCCAACTGAGGCTCAGGGTGGTTGATACTTCCCAGCCTTCACAGACTTTGATTGAAGCTGGAATAGTGTGGAAGTTAAGAAGAAGAGGAGAGAGAGAGAGTTGCTCAAGGTGATGAACTTTTATGCAGTTGTAAAATTCCACTGTATCTCCTTTTAACACAGGTGTAATAAAATATTTTTGTGATATTATTGGTCCAACTGTTTAAAACTGTGGCTACCTTTGAGGTATTATAGGAGCAATAGTGTATTGATAATTGTAAGAATTATTGCAATCGCTACATGATGTATGTACAATTGTACATGTATGCATGATATCAGCTGTGACTTATTTAAAGAGATTCTAATCTCTGGCTGGTGTGTTCTGCACAATGCACATGGTGCTGGTGTGGTCTGTACAGTGCACATGGGGGGACTTGTAAAAGGTGTGATGTATCCATTCAATTGTCAGCAGTGTATCAAGGGTCATTGGATCCATTCACTGCAAATTATGCAGGTCGAGTCCATACAATCGGTCGCTAGGAAAAACCTGGTGCGTTGAAATTTCCGCAGACACGCATGCAAACACACGTACACATGCATGTACACACATGTACGTGCACACGCACGTATACACATGTATGTATGTACACGCGCACACAGATATGTACACACATGCATACGTATATACTCACACGTATGTACACATGCACAGTTGCACACACCTATGTACACCCACACATATGTGCATACACAGTACACACGCACACATATGTACACACGTACGTGCATATGCGCGCGCACATGTATAATGTACACGTGCAGTCATGCCCACTCATACACATGTATATACACACACCTATGTACACCAGCACACACGTACGTACGCATGCAAACACACACATTTATGAGCATGCCATTGGATCTCTAGGGCTTAGTTTATCTTATCTTGCCAAACAGGTTGTTTGCGCACTTGAGCGTAATATATTGAAATTATAGACTGTTTGTTATTGGATGACATGTCTGCTTTTGTCCTTTGATTGATGATTTCTTGAATGGTGCTCGATAAAAACTCCAGTACTACAGTGTTCTGCATCTCTTGCATTGCATTGTATTGCATCCTTGGCATTGTATTGTATTGCATTTCTCGTAATTTATGTATGACCATCATCTGGATAATTATGTCTGTGGATTGCGGCATATCTTCTGAAGGCAGCTTCTTTGAGAGATTTAAATCTTGGTCAAAAGCATATGCGGTTCGTAGACTGGAACTTTACAAAATTTATGTTGTCTTGGGTGTATTGTATTTAGTGTTTCATAGGATCAAACCCCAATTAAGTAGTTTTCAAATTTAAAAAAAAATAATTCTTTGTATTTTGCAAGGTCCTTGTTCATAGGAAACCTCCCCCCCCCCCAATAGAAAATAACTCCGAATGATTTTCATGGCTATCCCATGAATGATGTTGTGCCAATTCAAATGGGGAGGGGTAGTGAAGGTTCTAACCCAATCAATTCACAGAAAAATGAGCATTGTCAAGGCAGCTGTACAATTTCAGCAGGTCGTGTCAGGGCCACGAGATTTGTTCAGCAGGTTGAAGAAATTAGAAGTAAAAGGAGAGATAAAAAAGTCCAAAAGAATTTTAGACAGTTGACAAAACAGGTCAAGAGCAAAGTAGGCAGTACGTCAAACGCCTGCCGTGACTTACGGTAGCATCACCGATGGGTCAAGGCCGTACAATCGCCAGATAAAAATGTGAACATTTTCATTTAAATCTCGGATAATCGTCCACTTGAGGCATTCAGTGTATATGTGATGGTAAGTTATGCATAGAAGGGGCTGGCCATCGTCCTAGGCTGGCCATGACTAACCTTAGGGACTTTGACCCATCGCTTGCCAGTTCAGCGCGACTGATGATAATACGTGTTTGTGAATACTGCATAGTTCTAAGTCAAAACGCAGGATCAGTTTGACGGCTGAAGATCACGGGTCTGTGTTGCTTATCGCCGCTTTGATGTGCGACTGTTTTTAGAGACATTGTTTGTTTGCGGTGGTGCTTCTGCAATCTACTTGCATGTTGTTTGCCTGTATTGATCGCGTTATCTGAATTCTTTGTTGGTCTGATCTGTTGAGTACAGCAGCACATTGACGTCCCCGAAATGGAGGAACTTCAAAGGGATCAACGTTCGACTGAAGGACAAGATTCGACTGAACAATATCATCTGGAGGGAGTGGCACATGCAATGTAAGTGTACAGATTTGTAATCGTATCTATGGATTTATATAGCACCTCTAGCAGAATGTCTGCATGGAAACACCAGGGCAAGGAAAGCCAGACAACTCGTGTATGTACGTGGGGTTGTGGTTCAACGCACAAGGCATGACCTAGGAACAGGATCTTGAGTCTTTCATCAATGGTCAACCAGTGCTGCAGCGGGTTTCTCACGAGTAATGTTACAGCGATCTGATACTCAAATGATGTTTGCATACACGTACCATATGACCTATTGATTAATCTTTTACCGACCAAAGTGTAGTTAATGGTATCCACTGAAATCCTATACCCTTGGTCGGTAAAGGGTTAATAAGCAAATAGGGAATATGACGAGTTCCAAACGCTACGATGAGTGACATGTCTTATGACACCACATGCATTGTGCACAGGGATTTTTTTAAAATTTGAGTGTGCTAAATACTGATAATTAATTTAATATAACCATGTTGTGAGACATCTTGTTTGATACAACCATTAATTTTGGGGTTGCATAGAGGCCCACTTGAAATTGATGATGCTTAAAATTATTGTGAACATGTGTATGTAACTGCTTGATTGATTGATTGATTGATTGATTGATATATATATGTATTAAATTGTATTTATATATATAACTAGCTGAACCCGGCCACGCGTTGCTGTGGCTGAAAAGAGGCTCCACTCCCCTCCCCCTCTTCCTCTTCCTCCCCCTCCCCTTGACCTCCACCTCCCCTCCCCCTCCGCTCCCTCACCACCGTCTTTGTCCCGCTCCCTCCGCTCCTTTCCTCCGTCGCAGCGTCCATTCCAAGCCAAAGGCCGCTCTGGGAAAAGGCCTAAAAGCGGCCTCTTTGGTAAATTAATCGCGACTCGCTTATGACGTCACAGAACGCCACCTCATTGATGTTTCGTCTGCTGTGTTTGGAGACAGCGTTTAGCCGTGTGGGACGTGTTGAATTTGTAAATGGCGGACGAACGAATTGCAAAGTTCACTTTTTGTGGAAACGATTGCGTTTTTTGGGGTGAAAAAATCTTAAGACACGGTGCTATTTGAATGGAAGGTTTTGGTAAATTTTCACAACAATCGGTGCGTAGCTTTCGGCGTGGTAATGCGACGAACTATTGGAAAGTTTCATTTGTATTCATATAGATTATATATAGTTGTCTACCACTTGATTGAGGGCATGGTGGTGTAGTGGTGAGTTCGGTGCCTTGGAGCTGAAGGTATTCCAGGTTCCAATCCACTTCAAGTGTCTGTGTAGGGACCATGAGCAGGTCCTTTACTTGCAATTGCTCATGCGCTTCGGCATGAAACTCCGATGCAGTGTCCGCGCAGTTGTCGAGAGCACCTCTGAGTGGAGGGAGCTTGAAGGGGCGCTGTAGAAAAATGTGAGAAGTAACGATAAATAATTGAAGTCTACAGACAGAATGATTGGATGGCTCTGTTGACCACGTATAGCTACTTGTACTGATGGAAGTAATGTGCTTGTCAAGGAACTGTTGCAATGTCATGTATTGTGTTATAGTGCCATACAAATTGTTATCATTTCTTGCACAGATATCAAGGGAGCTTCTCCAATTGTCTGCCATTTCGAGACGCCTGTTTCGAGCAAGAATGATGGTCGGCTTGAGGTTAGTAAGCTTCGGCTAAAATTGTCTTTGAGTCGAGATGGTTATCGGGTTGATGGGGGAGTTTTGTCTATAAACATGACTGACAGTTGACATAAGTCAATGTTGACATAAGTCAATGTTGAGTTAAGATAGGCGAATTAAATCTAATTAAATCACAACAATGATGAGGTGAATGACATTGATGACGGATATCTTTGAACATGAAAGGATATTTTGACTGAGACACTTACACGATGACATTGAAAATCATTATTGTACTGTTGCAGGGCAGATAAGATTCGTCTGACATGTTAATTATAGCAACAGAACATTTTCTGTATTTTGTATCATTCTTTTCTTAAGAATGTTGGTTAGATGATTTCTGTCAAAAATAATAGTTAAGTACTAGAGACCAATAAATTGGTCAGTGAGACTGTATGTAGACTAGATATGTTTGTCCACAGAAATGGCATAAATTTGAATTTTCTTTTAAATGCTTTGAATTGCACCACTCTAAATATGCTCCAACATTTGCTGAAAATGCTGATCCCTTCTTCGCATAAATTTCTTTTTAGTACTGGAAGCTTCGGTTGGACTCCCTGACGAAAGACTACAAGCGTTTGAGCAGATTCTTTGCCGACAGATTTTCAGCGCAACCAGATGATCACGAACTCCTGACACGGGTCGGAATTTATGTTGCTCGGTTTTCTTAAGAGAACTAACTGAATGTTAGAATATGATCAATGAGGAAGTTTGATAAATGAGTTATTATATTACTATATTTGGGGGGCTTTAGAGTAATGGTAACACTTTGGCTTGAAAAGCAGATCAGCACAGATGCGGGATCACTTCCTGCTACCCTCCCAAAGGTCGACTCAGCCTTCCATTCGGTAGATGGCATTGGTTAAGTGAGCAGTGGTACATGTTGGACGCTTTGCATGGCTGCTTAAATTTAAACAATTGAGGCTTATCAGTGTAAACAGTTGCATACTGGTAATCGGGACCCAACCCTGTTTAAGATGTTGCTTCAAGGCAGTACTTTGTTAGTATAATAAACATCTATCCCATATTGCATGTCTTCAAGACAGCAGTTTATTTTGTATTTATTGTGTTGTGTTGAATTGTTTCAGCTTTCATCATCATATTACGAGTTGCTGCAGCGAGTGAGTCAGTCATCATCATCGAAGATGACGAGTTCAAGTCTCATCACCGTGCCGATGTTTTCGGCGAACGATTCGGTTGTCATGGATGATGATGCGATGAACGAAATCTTTGACACGCTGTTCATGCCGTATGGAGCATCGCGAGGTACTGAGGGTAGAGCACGGTTAGGTACTGAATGCTGATACACGGTACTGTGGTTAGGTAATAGGTAACGAATTCTGTGTGGTACTCTCTGTGCAGTTAAATACAGGAATTTAATTCAAATTTAATTTCTGTATTTAACCCTTTACCCATTCATTTTTAAATTTTAAGCCTGTTTTTAGCGGATATTCTCGGGGCAAACGGGTAAAAGATTAACTGTGAAGAAACCTGCTTGGATGCTGGGTATTTTTCAGGATGCTCTTAACATATCTTTATGTCTTTATAACATTCTTGGAATAGAGTTTAAGTTCAACTGAATTTATAGTTAAAAGTTGCTGTTGCGATAATTTTGTGGAGAGGTTGTTTATATGGCTTTATCTGTGATATTTGAAGGAAATACGAATAACATCACTGCTCAAACCAGTCTGGAAGAATTCATGGACACACTGGAGCCATTACCACCTCCATTAGGTGAGCATCAAACTGACGACATTTATACATTGAAGAATTACTGTATCAAGGAAGGTTTGGCAGTCCAGTAATTCATGCTCATGTAATAACTGCTAGTTCCACTGAACTAGTAGTTATGTCATCATGTCATCAGGCCGTACTCTTTGCAGGTGTCATCAGCAGTTTTATTTATCTTTTGATTTGCTATTCAGTTTTAGTTTTCTTTTAGCTTTTCAGTTTAGTTTTAGTTAAAGTTTTTGAATCTTTTTGGATTTAGTTTTCAGCCCTTTTCGGTTCTAATTTAGTTGTGTAAACATTCAGCAGAAGCAGTTAATTAATTAATTGTAATTGATTACATTTATTTTGATTAGCCAGAACAAAAGATCTGATTAAATTGATGGTTTTATGTTAGGAAGTTAATTTTAAGTGAAACTTTCAGTTTAGTTAACTTAAATGACACTGGTCATCAAGCCGTTCTTTACAGATGTTTTGAATTTAATAATTTACTGGTCTTCAGGACGTGATTGCGGTGTGATGGGAGGATTGGGTAATTTCTGTAGTAAGGAATTAGTTGCATTATCTTGCATATAACACAGGGTTTTATACGTTGGATGATGTGTGAGTTAAGGAGAAGTCTCTTTGTTATTTACACAGAGCTGATTATGTTGAGAGGGTCTCCGTAGGCAGATTCTGTGTGACTCCTTAATCCTCAATGATTAATGTTGATTATGATTCACTCCTTAATCCTCAATGATTAATGTTGATTACGATTCACTCCTTAATCCTCAATGATTAGTGTTGATTATGATTCAATATAGCCATCGATTTTCGTGGATTCGGTCGACTGAGCAGCAATACAAGCGGATGCAGTTCAGCGATCCCTGCCAGCGCGATGAAGGTGATGTTTAATCCAGTGGGTGACTCTTCATTCATTCATTCATTCATTCATTCATTCATTATGAGGATTTATATGATATAGTGCCCCTTCAACGTTACTAGTCAGGAGTGCAGCCGACCCAACCTCGGCTGAAGAGGACAATTTCAAGATTTTGATAGAACGTGTCAGAGCCTCAGAGGGGACATGGTAGAAGCACACGCATAGAGGACTAGTAGTTCACCCTGTGCAGAGGTACAAAGGGAAAGGTGGGTCTGGGTATACTGTGCTGAGTATCAAAAACTCTCTGAGATATGCATGGAACAGACCAAGGTTGTAACACCATAAACCAGTGCTGAAACCTTATAAATTGTTGCAACAGGTGAAGCGGTATGCAAGGGTTTAAAAAACTTCTTAACGGTACATGTATATATTTGTTCATTTGAAAATGAGAAAAATCAGGGTGACACACCACCATACCCAAGTACATGTCAATGCATATATACTAGAAGGCGCTTTATCAATGATTAAATACAATTTACACATTAAAAAGAAACAAATGATACTTTTGTGAACAGAACTATGTCATTGATGGCCGGCAGAGGACCGTCAGAATAAAGGTTTCAGCATCTTTTACTGGACTGGATGCTGTCTAGGGCATGAGTTATAACAGGTTTTTGCTACAGGTGGAAAAATGGTCTTCAGGACATGATTGACAGTTGAAAATTGTTCTTTTTGACCATGCTGGATTCGAGAACATATACAAATATTTTCATTGAAAAGGTGCTATATAAATTCTTGATTAAACGTATGAATGATCCCTTCCTTTATGATTGACAGGTGGAGTCAGGAACGACATGTAACACAACGGTAACAATGCAGTCGAACCAATCGCTTCCTTCAATCAACTCGCAACCATTGTCATTCGGTTCAGCCGAGGAAATCCTTGCTCTCCTCCAAAGCCAGCTCGCTTCCGATTCATCTCTCGAGTACCTCATCACCGATCCCGCATCCATCATCAGCAGCTCCGGCTATTCTTCCGGCGCCACCATCCAGTCCGGCTTCGCCATCTCGGACGGCAATCTCGCCTCGTCAGCGGACGGCACGCAGCTTCTGTCGGGCGATGGAATCGACATGCAGGAATTCCCGGGCGACGAGACGGCGAGCCAGATGTGCAGCATGTTCTTCCTTCCCGAGACAACGTCGGTCGGCCAACCGATCTTCACGGTCAACTCCGAACCTCAGAATAGCGGAATGGTTTCGTATGGCAACCAGGTTCTTGAACTGACCCCGAACTGCATGATGGACAAGAACCTCCAGCTGCTTCAGTTCCTCCAGGCCGCCAGTTCCTCGCAGGAGGCGATGTCGACGACGCTTCCGACCGGCAGGACGTTGTCGGGCGGCGTGTTGTCATCGTTGCCGCGGTTGAAATCGAGTCATGACCTGATGGGGGCGAGCAGAGCGTCGCAAAGCCTTGGCAGCATTCAGGCGGGTGAGATGAGCAAGGGATTTCTCAATGTCGTGGGGTCGTCGCAACCAGCCTCAAGCGCATTTCGAGTTCCGCAGGTAAGATGAGAGAGAGATTTTGATTGGAATTATTTTTATATTACTTCCTGGTGTTTTTTTAAACGTTCTCAAAGTGGTATTTGAAGACATGTGCCTGAACTGCCACCTTCCAATTCTCAACTTACATGACACCCACCTTAACATCTACTCTGACTCTCTTTAAACTGGACTTGTACTTTCTTTGCAGTATCCTTTGGATTATCACTTTGACTCAACACTTGACTTTCGAGTGGCACTTTAGAAATGTGGAGATTATGATTATGATTTTGATTTGATCTGCATCTTTTGGCCAGTGAGAGTACATGCGTCCTTGATGAAGACTTGAAAACTGTTCTTACCAATGTGAACTGGAAGTGCCTTAAAAGTATATACTATACAAATGCGCTATTTAAATATTGCCATGTGAGCATGCGAATTGCCAATAGCGACTCAGTAAAACATGTGTTATTTAATGCGCGAAATAACTAATTACATTACAATACGTTAAGTGAATGTTGTCATAAATTTGCTCTTTCTTTACGTTTCTTTACGTTACATTGACTGTGAGTCATGTTTCATTAACTTCAGAGGAACACTGGTGCACGGCCGAAATATTCGACATCTGCACTGCCGCAATTGCAACCAAAACAGAGTACCAGTGCGGCAATGCACAGACAGGAAATGCAGCCAGCAAAGCAGGGAACCACCATGATTCTCCCAAAGCAGAGTTGTCAGCAAGCGCCCTCTACCAACAATTGGTCGCTCCAGACAAATGAAAGAACCGATTTTTTGTCCGTACCAATGACTGAACCGTATACGTTAGGTTTGAAATTTTCTGGTTAATTTTCAACATGAAGTTCAAGGGCAATAATGCATCAGTTCAGGGCCATTAAGGGAAATTTCATACTCGTATACAGAGCAGTGCTGGACCCCTAAACTCTGTCTTAAGGTTTTAGGCGATGCTGTTTTCTAAACAAAGTGAAATAGCAAAAGTGTGGGTATAACCTACAATATATTTTTTTTTAATATGCAATTATGATTTTATTCAGTTGTTTATTAGACTAGTACAATTGTCAGTTGGACCACAGTAAAGAATCTCTAAACGTTTGGGTAGCCACAAGAAATATAATGTATCAGCGAAACCTTCGAATAAGTTGAACCAGTTTACTGAATGATGACTTCAACGAACTTTTTAGAGATATTCAAGACGTGAGTGCCAGCCACCAACGGCACTGATTGTAAACGAGGGCTGTAGGGTGAATTGAGCGATAAAGTCTAAGTTCTGAGTAAATTGTTACTTTGTTGAAGATGCTCAACTGGACAGCTGCAGTGCGGCTCAATCGAACAATCAGCCGCCGGAGACAAAGCGACGAATGCGGCATAAGAGTGAGTTCTTGTATTCATTCATTTCAAGAATTTATATAGCACCACTTGAAGAAGCCCACTCAAAGTTACTCACAGTCCAACCATCGTTATACAAAAAGTTTTTACGGAGCCTGTAAAACATTTTCAGTTGGACCACAGTAAAGAATCTCTAAACAAACTAGGTAACATCGATAGACTGGAACATAGTCAAGGAGGCAACACCAAACAAGCACAGGAATTCTATTATCTGCAATTCTGTATATGACGATTGCTTTCAGATTGTTCATTGATCTGCTTTTGCAGGCGACCAGTCATCAGCGGCAAGAGGAACGACGATTCGACCGATTGCAGTTTTCCAACCAATTAATCCGTTGCAGTCGAAAACTACAGGACGCAGTTCGTCAAAGGGAAACTGCTCAGTCAGCTTTTCGCTAGACAAGAACACAGCGGTATGACTTCGTTAACTGTTATTATTATCATTTTTATCATTATTATCATTTTTATCGTTGTTGTTGTTGTTGTTGTTGTGAGCAGTCATCTTCACTGTTCTGTTCTGTAAACGTGCCTTGGAATGCAGCAGCAGTTAACTTCTGTGTGCAAATTGAAAGATCCTGTCTCCTGCATTATTGTTATTATTATTCTTATTATTATTATGTTTCCACGGTTTGTATAGTCCCTCAGGAGGTAAAAATTGTATTGGAGACGGTTTGTGACATTCGGAACGGTTAAATTGTGATGACGTCGTGACCTTAATTACCAGTGAAGACTTTATTTGAAATGGTTCTATAAAAGACAGATTTCAAATGTTGTGCAGTTGCTTCATTTCTTTGTTGTCAGATATCTCCGTCACCTGTTGCTGAATCGCCTGCGATGCAGATGAATCACCTGCCAACCAGCATAAACCTAGCGCCATCGGCCATGTCTACCAACCAAATTGCAGACAACACAGGAATGAAAGGTATTACCTCGTTGTCTCGATCATCTACAGTGCTGCACAAAATGGTCGGTCAATCTTTCTGGAATAAGTTATCTAGCAGTCTCTGTACTGAACTTCTTGGATCTTTCTGGAATAAGTTACAGGTAGTCTATGTACTGAACTTCTTGGTCTTTGTTTGCCCCGTTCCCACAAGTGCTTGAAAGCCATTGTCTTTGAGTATGGTTTGGTTCTGTTCAGTTGTTATTGTTCTTAACAAATTTCAGCACTGGTGCTTTTCACAGTATTATTAATGGCATGATGCAGATATTGTAGAATTGTTTAGCATTAGCAATTGATGAGTTTGTGAATTCAGTAAGCAGAAGAATGTCAAATCTATATCAAGGACTGAAAGAGAATTCTAATAATTTTGACAAATGTGTTTTGTATATATACCTTCTGAAGAGAGTGCAATTGTTGTAGGTTTATTTTGTAATCCTTTTTTTTAAAAGAACAGATTATTGTGGCCTGGTGTCTGGTGATTTTTGGCTACTTTGTGCTGATTTCTGATCAAGTCCTTAGCACATGTATGATTGATTTTTTGATTGGCTTTGAAATGAAAAAAAGACATATGATATCTTAAAATTAATGACAAGTAAATGAATTTGTCTTAATTTGTTGATTGTTTCTTCTGTTTTTTATATTTCATGTTATGAATTTCAGCTTTTCGGGAAAACCTGTCTTGTCCTGGAATTTTTGACTCGTCTTCTCAGTCGTGTGACTTCAGTGTAAGTGACCTTAATTAATTAATTAGTTAATTAATTAGTTTAATTAAAATTTAATAAAATTTGGATTAAAAGCTGTGTAAATAGTTAGAAGAATTGCGACAGCAGTGATTTAAAAAGTGATTGCATCGCCACGCCATGCACTTTTTATAATGCCCAGATTTGGTGAACCAGAACATGGCTGTACAGGAAATCTGAGCTGGTAGAAAATTGAGCAGAGTTCATAGGGACAGCTTGAATATCAGACGGAAGATTGTTCCAAAGGGACAGACCAACACGTGAGAGTGCACGGTGCAATAGTGTGGAAGTGCGACAGTAAGGAACCAGAAGATCTCTACGAGCCTCTCCTACATTAGCCTGTTTGTTTTCCATCAGTCTTAGCTACATGTTTTATTCACCTCGTTTTGCCATGCTTGAGTCTAAGTAGTCCCCTCGAAGATGAGAGCTCTATAGAACTTGAATGAATGAATGGATGTGAATGCATATTACGTTGTTTGTAAATATTAGCTGAGCGATCATTATTGTTCTTTTCTAGGACGCACTTTCACTCAACAGTTCAACCGGGCGATCTCGTCATACAAGCAACGAGTCGACAAGTTCACATTATGATGAGGTACGTTGGGTTGTTTGCACATCCTCTTCTGCTATCTTCATTTATTCATTCATTCATGCAAGAATTTCTATGGCGCCTCTTCAAGGGGACTATCTGTGCCCACGAAGTTTATGATGTCTTTTGTTATCGATGGTTTAATTTTGATGTAATCCAAATCAGCAAATCAGTGGTTTTATGTAGGGCTGTAGCCGCTGTACTGTACATTATTATTTGTTTCAGGGCTGAATAGCAGGCCAGATAGCTAGCTATTCAGTATTCGACCAAATAGTAGTGGTGGGTCCGAATACAAATAGTGGTCACATGACATCTGTTTCTGCATATGAGGCTGCTATCATGTTTAAGTTATTATGAACAGTGAACAATTTTGCTTCAGCTCGGAGGACGGACTATGATCGCGAAACCAGAAGTGGGAAAGCAGACGAAAGAATTGAGGCGCGTTTCACACATCACTGCAGAACAGAAGAGAAGAAGCAACATCAAGGTCTGTTTTTTTCCCTGCTATTTACTTTTGACTCTGACTTGTTTCTAGTAGATGCATATTTTGATAGTTCTTGCCAGTTTTTATTTGCCTCTTTTTTAAATCTAGAATTTGATAAATATCAGTGCCACTCATAATTGTTCTTTATGCTGCTGGTAACTTTTGCAATACATTTTCAAAGTCTTTGGTTTTGCTTGCTTGTAGTGTGGATTCGATACGTTGATCCATCTGATACCAGAGCTGAAGGAGAGTTCAAATTCACGGGTCAGCAAAGCAACAGCTCTGCATAAAGGTATCATTGCTGTTTATTGTATGTTTATGCGTTTGTTAAGTACCATGTACAGTGACCTATCAACAACCGGTGGAAAAAGCGAACAAAGAATGTGGATATTTTTATTCAACTCAAAACTTATTTGCTCTACTATGGTCGGGAGCGCTTCTGAGTGGTTCCGTTGAAAATATGCAATAGAAATTCTTGAATAATGAATGAATGAATGAATGAAGATGAAGATAGCAGAATAGGATATGCAACAAATGGAAAGTTACATTACAGAACTTACCCTACTTACCTTGTGCTGGAGAAGTCATTAAAATTGGATGCTGTTGTCTTCATATTTGATGCTCTGCTTTTCAATTCTGTAGCTGCAGAGATGTGTCGGAAGTTGAAGCAAGAGCGATTGCAGAAGCACGATGAAGTGGAACAACTGCGAAACGAAATTAAAGCTCTTGAAGCGGACATCAGGTCAGTGTTGTCATCTGTCTTGAAAAGATGCTGCCCTGAATCTTTTCCAACTTCTTTTGACTGATCTTATCATTTAACAGGCACTGATACAGCATCCAGCATCTTGTAAATCTGTGATGGATTGCTTGGAGTTGGGGCCTTTGCATTGTGATCTTTCTGAGTCATTGTTCATACGCCTCATTGTTCCATAGTCCAAGAACTTGAAGCACAATAGCTAATATCAATTCTCAGCATATACGTACATACATCTAACATGGCTTTCAACAATTTAGGTATGCTTTAATACTTATAGGTACTTATGAAGAATCATATTTTACATTTTTCAGCACCTGTCAGTTACAATTGCCTGCTACTGGTGCCCCGCCAGTAAAACAACCCGTTGAACAACTGAACGATCGTTTTGAGGAATACATCTGCAAGAGAACACTCGACAATTGGAAATATTTTATCGTATCCTTGATATTCTGTTTGATTTCTTAGTAAATGATTGTCAAAGTGTATTTTAATTATGGTTTCACATAATGTGCATTAATGGTCAGTATATGTAATGTAATGTGTATGTAATGTAATGTAGTTTAATGTGATACCACCTCCGAGTAGAGATCTTGAAGGGGCACTATATAAATTGATGTGATAATTTAACGTTATCATCTTTCATTGGTGATAATTTAACGTTATCATCTTTCATTGGTGATAATTTAACGTTATCATCTTTCATTGGTGTCTTCGATTGAAAATTTTGTAATTAAAATTCATAAAATTATATATGCATTATTTTTATTTTCATGCCCCTTCCCACTTTTGCACAACGTACATTTTGTAGACCACTTCACCAAGTGAACGTACAAATAAGCTTCTTTATCACTCCTTGCAGAAGTTGATTAGCTAAAGTCATCTATATAACATTTATTTGACCATAGTCTGATAGTTATTTTGTTAAACAATAGCAGACAACCAAATGAGAACAATATTTATAGCTAGAATGTTGTTCACATAGTAATTAATCTTGTTATTTTGTTAAATGTTGTTAGCTTTGTTCACCAGACTGCTGTTTGGCAGCTGGTTATGTTCAAAAATATTATGCTTAATTTTTTTACTTGAGTATACAATGAGCCTCAACGTTGATGAAACAGTTTGGGTCTATAGCTCAGCCGCTGTTAAAATCCTTTGAGGAAGACGTGACTAGAGGGAGCTCGGACCAGCTGCGCAAATCTGTTCTTGGCTGGCTCCAGTCGCATTGTTCGCTGGCGTCACTACGTCCTCGTAAGCTTTCCATGAATTTCTTATTGTTTGCTTCAAACTGATTGGATGTCTTTCAGCTAAATATGTGAACTTGAAACAAAAGCTATTCTGTAATTGAAAAACTAGATTAAATAAAGTCTCACGTACACTATGACTGCTCAATTGGAATAATTTTTGTCAAATTTAGATTTGTTTGTTTGTGTGTGTATGGTTATTGCTGCAAAACGTTGTTTAATTTGTCATTTATTAGTGATGTCTCTTTTGCGTATGTAAAAAATGCACCTATTAATCTGAATGTCATTTAGTAGGAGGCCTAATAGGTGTTGTTTGCAGATCTATTCGGTTATAAATGTACTGATTATGATTAATCTGAATGTCATTTAGTAGTAATGTCTTTTGCAGATGTTATAAACTATGCACTGGTTAATCTGAATGTCATTTAGTAGTAGTAATGATGTCTTTTGCAGTTGTTACGAATGCACTGGTTAATCTGAATGTCATTTAGTACTAATAATGTCTTTTGCAGTTGTTATGAATGCACTGGTTAATCTGAATGTCATTTAGTACTAATAATGTCTTTTGCAGTTGTTACGAACGCACTGGTTAATCTGAGCATCAAAACATCCATCCTTTCGGATCCTTCGCTTGTACCGGATGAGGTGAGGGAGACGGTTCGACGCCAGAGAAACTCCCAAAGATAGACGCTGCCGCTGCTGTCATCTCGGGTACTGCCTACAGCAATGTTCGCGTCGTCAACTCTTGGCTCCTTGTCAGAATTAGAACTGTGAGGACCATCCCTTGTAAGTAACTTAGAAGTCGCTAGCACCAATTCAAAGAATTCCAGGCTTTTTAACTTAGCGCTAGTGTTAAGCTGTTTCTTCAGGACTGGAATCTTCTATTTTGCGGCAATGGTGCTCAGTTTTCTACTAAGTACAGAAGTGTTTGTTGACATTTTGTTTATGAAAATAAACATGCTTTTGACTAGATTCGGACTTCGTTTATATCCCTGAATTTCGTGTTGAAAATGAATTTGGTACCGGTAATCCTAGCTCCCAACTAAGATGCAGTCAGGAATTCAGAAATAGTTGTAGAATGGAAATTATATACACCTAATTAATTAATTAAATAGACCGAACATTTATACAGAAGTGTTTAGGTTAGCATGAAAGTATAGTTTGTTTATAAATGCTAATGGATTCGGTTGTTATTGTTTATTCCAAATTGATTTCTTTTTGCATTCAGTTTCGTTCTTTTATTTTGCAATCAATTTTGTTGACATGAGAATGCACGTATTTGTCTAGTAAGTTCTCTGTCATAGGAGTAGTGTTTAGGTCACTGTTTAATATTACAGAATGGACTAGAATTTATCAAAAAGGTCTTCACGTGCCTTTCATTTACACTTCAAGAGAATTTGTACTCAACTTTGCATTGATTGAAAGAAATTTTGTGCAGAGCTATGCTCAAACTTCAGCGTTTGTTAAGTTGTTGATTGAAAATTGTACTACAAAGCCACCAAAGGATTTTCAGATACGAGTAAAAGTATTATGTTTTTGTTAACACTAGTTACATATTTGCTAATGTTGGTGTCTGTTATAACTGGTAAATTTAAGTTTTTAAGAGTAACCAGCATTTGTGAATCTGTCTAGGTTAATATGATATACGACTTAAGTCCAGTCAAAGATATTCAATATGACACGCTATAATTAGATAAATTACGTGTATTTTATTATATAAGTTTCTTTGGTGCGTAAATTTTTAGCTTGCCTAAACTTTTGTTTGTTCATAATACAGTGTCTAATACAGTGGAGTTCAGGTAACCAAGAAATAAACTCGGTGAATTTTAATGCGGCCTAGTTAGCTGGAAAAACTAGGTTGCGTAATGGGTACATAAATAATATTCATATCCGAAAAACTATGTAAAACACCAGGTTAGGTGAACTTTGACTGGTTTTTCATGACCAGGCCAGTTGAGTATTTGCCTTTTTGTACAACTTCTTGAAGAAGCTGTGGCACTTATGCAAAGCCGTGTTTTAACCTATGTTTTTTTGCTGTTTTATTTTCTAAGCGGAGCATCTAAGTTTGTTGTATGTCTTTACCGTCATACATTCTGTTTTATTTGGTTGTAAGTGGTGTGCATTCTCATAAACATGTATTTACATGTACTCAGATTGTACTAATGTTAGTGCTAGTCATTAAACACATGTGCAAGTTGGTTTTATTTTATCCTGTCGACTGCTGCTGCCTGCTGGTTTATGTTGCAGGAACTATATCACAGACTGTTTATATTGCCGCTACGTGTTATCTTTGTTTTGTAACATCACTTGCAAATTAAAAGAAAAATTACTTGCATCTGAGAATTATTATTGATAATAACAACAACAATAATAATCATTTTAATAATACTGACATAATTCAAAATTTTGAGGTATTGTTCATAATTGGTACTTTGTGTAGAAATAATAATAATAATAATGATGAGAATAATAATTTATGTAATTATATTATACAGAACATCAGGATAAAAAGACTGCTGCACTAGCAGTGGAACGTGTTTGTGCATGTTTGTTTATAATTGTGTACCGGTATATACATACATGTATGATGTAGATGTGTGACATATATATATGAGAAAGTTCTTAACACAAATCAGTGTACATAAGAACTGAAGCAGTTGCAGCCCTCCCAGCATTTTCATAGATGTTAGATTGGACCCATATGTATATACAGGTCCATGTGGGTTATGAGTCCCAACTTTGCTGCATTTGGGTATGCTGGCATGGAGCTTTACGTTGTGACTGGCAGTCATGATGTCAGGACCTGAAGACCAAGACCAAAATCACAAACATACCAAAACTTCTATTTCTCTCTGAAAAAACAACCATTTTAAGTAAAAACATGATGCTTTTATTTTATTCAATAAAACTAACTCTAAATGCAGACTGCAGAGAATTCTGAAAAAAATATCACCATGTGGTACTGCAGTCAGTCGCTAGCACATAGGCTTACAACTGCTATGCCTTTAAAAGACCGCTTAATCACTGTTCAAATGGACATTCGAGTCTTGGTCTTGCAAAACCAAAACTTCAAAACTTTTGGTCTTAAGACCAAGACTTAACCCCACGACCAAGACTTTTAACATGACCTTGGGTCCACTCATGACTAATGACCTTGGTCGTGAAAGGATGTGCATGTTGATGAATAATGCTTAAACTTTTCTGAAGGGCCATTTAATGTTCTTAACACTGGCACTTAGGTCCAGGCGCATGTCTTAGAGACCGAGACTATTGACAGTACTTGGTAGCATTGGAAAGTGAAAGCTAATGTGCTTTTACGTAGACCACTCTTTTGTGCACAGTTTTTTGAGTAGGTTTTATGTTTTTAACCCATAGACATCTGCATATCCTTTTTAAATAAATATATACCAGTAATAAGGCCTACTGTCCTGTTGGACGTAACCTCGTTACTATATTGACGATTCTATTTAAACTATGTTGTAACATTGCATTGAAGTTTGCTGTTTCTTCAAGTTCCAACCTTCATTTAAATTAATTCATGCTTTTAGTTTCTTCTCGTTTTTAGTTCTACTGTCCGAATACGAGTTGTATGTATGCGTTTACTTTTGTCCTTAATTTCGTCGGCCATTTTCTTTTCGGCGTCTTGTATCGAACCAGATGTTCAGATGTGTGCGTCATCGTTTAGTGGGCTCACTTTCCCCCCTTTTTATCGGGTGTTTTCTGCTCTCCGCCCGCGTCCTTTCCCTTTTTGCCTTTCTTTCCTTTCTTGCCTTTCTTCTTCAGTTCTCTAAGTCGCTGCTTTTCCAGTTTCTGGTTTCGGATTCGAATCGCCTTGCGCACCCTGAACGACCTCCACCAGGCTTGGATGGAGCGGGCAGACCGCAGCCGTCGCAGGTCCTCGCGCTCCTTCACCACTCGTATGCGATAGAGTTTGTCCCTCTCCTCAAGGATTTCCTTGAATGCTGCTTCCATTGGCTCGTACCTATCCTCCATCTCTTCCATTTCCAACTTTTCCACGTTATAGGCAGCTTCCACCTCGTCGAATTCGATCTGAAAGAACATCACATTATTTTTTTAGCTGAACCTCGTTCTTTGTCCTCTCTATAGGCCTACTGCCGTGCTTAGCAAAAAGACAGCAACTCAAAAAGGACGATTTTGCGTAAAACGATAAAGAAAAAATCGGTTCAACTCAGCCAAATATAAAGCTCCAATCTTTCTGAATTTTTGCAGACAGTTAGGCCTAGGCTACTGAATTTTGGAACTAAACTGGTTTTTAGTGAAATTTGCATAAAAATAACATAAAATGAGATGGTGCCTACTGCTTTTTGCTTAGTATCGAAGAATTGAACATCGGTTTGATGCTAAGCAAGAAAGCAGTAACTCATCATGGTGGAGCGGGCTGTTTTTTTTAAATATAGGATTCATGGATTAGCCTATAAAATGTTTAACTGACAATGTTTCGTTCTTTTAATCATCTTTAAGTACTCCTTAATATTTCCTACTAGGTAGGCCTATACATGCACCATTTTGATTTTCGCCCTTTTAAACATGCACCCTATTGACCATGCATGCGCTCTTAGTGCATAGTATTGAGTTTCTCAATTTGATTGCGATCTTTTGATATGCATGATTGGCCCCTTTGATTTGCGTCCTGTTGATAATACATGTATAGTAAACCCTTTAATTGACACACAGGCTGTTAAGCATGCATGCATGTGGACCTCTTAATTGTGTTGTAGGCCTGCAATTTTTACCCTAGCCTCGGCGTAGTGGGTTATAGCCTACCTGTAGCGCTGTCATATCTTCGTCGAACGACCGTATCCAGTTTTCGATTTCTGTCTCAACTTTGTACTTTTTCTGTAGCATACAAATTATGGACTAATATTAATTACGGTAGGCCCACTATAGCACTTAACTAGGCCTACACTTGCTTACATAGGTGCAATCACGTCCTAGAAGTTGGGAGGGACCATAATGAATCACGTCCTAAAAGTTGGGGACCATAATAATGAAGTTAGGGGACCACTCAAAAGTTGGGGGGACGCGTCCCGTGGGTCCCATAGGGTGGTTGCGCCTATGCTTGCTTAATTTAATGTTGGCTACCTGGATGGCCATGGGGCTTTCACACGTGGCGTAGGCCTACAAAGGTAAGAGGGGGCACTTCCCCTGAAGATTGCATTGACCCCTTGGTCGATTGCTTATAAGTTATAACTTCGACTTCGGGGTTTTTGACTAAATTGTTTGCATTAATACTACGCCTATATAATTGATAAACAACCTGAGGTTCTTAAGCTAAGAATTCCACATTCATAAACCGCTATTCTATAAAAATGCACACTATAAAGCCTATAATAAATTATGTGTTCTTAATTTCCGGTTTTACATTTTGCAATCTCAGCGTAATTGGTCTTGAAAACAACCAAGACCAACACTTTGAACCTCAAGACCGTGAATTTTTGTCTCAAGACCAAGACTTTTTAAAACGAACTCGAGCACACTGGAGACCAATTATAAGACCTGAGTAGGCCTATCTAGGTCAACAATACTACAAAACAGATGCAGGTCCGTAGGCCTACGCGTGGGACTTAAGCCTGCACAATACTTTCACTATATTTTTAATAGTAGGCCTAATGCATGCATATTCCTCTAGAATCTACAGGGTGGGCCAAAAAAAGTGAGAACACCTCGTAGAATACTAGTTATTTACAAATATAATTCAATTAATTATATTGTTTTCATATATTTTTGTTTGCCAAGTATTTAGCTAATCAGAAATCATGTTCAATGTGTCCTCCTTGCTTCTCAACGAGTTTTTCTAAGCGTCAACGCCACTCGTTTATGCTACTGCATGTCAATAAAACGCTGTCCCAGTTTTTTTCATTCTTCGAAGTTCGATTATTGCCAACTTGAGCTGCTCAACTGTGGTAAATTTACGCCGAAGGTAGACTTTTTCTTGCAAAGTACCTCATATGGCATAATCTACTGTGTTTAAATCACAACTGTTTGGTGGCCACATGTCTGGCTCGATGAAGTTAACATTTTCCTGCCAAAGAAAGTTGATTGTATTTCTCGCTGTATGAGATGGAGCTCCATCTTGCTGCTGTAATGTTCAGTTATGGCAATCACATATCGCCTTGTCTCAGAACATGTCCACAATAATATTCACTGTTTACTTTGGCGTCTGGTTCAACGAACACAATATTAGTTTTACTCATTCGAGACACACCAACTGATATAAAAGATACCGTGCGGCTGAAATGGTCACGTTCTTGTATGAGTCGACTTTCCTGAACTTACATTTTTCTTTGTTTCAACGGAATAAACAATTAACTGGAGTGGCATCGGTGAATGTCTTTTCGTCTGTAAACCAGATGCTTCGATCGTACACTTCTCTCATTAGGAAACCGCTCAAGTAGCTGCCGACTGCGTTGCAAGCGTTTCAAAGTGACATTTTCATCGAACTTCTGCCCGATTACACGCTTGTACGTTTTGAGTTGTAAATTTTGCTTGAAAATGCGTCAAAATAAAGACATCATGTAGCTAAATAGGTAAGTAAGTGAATGAGTAAACAATTTAAGCTATTGTGGATACAGTGAAACAAGTTTTGATGCAATTATATCACTTTTTACGCGATGTTCTCACTTTTTTTGGCCCACCCTGTACATGTAGATTCGTTGGCCATTAAAGGCTGTAACAATCAATTTATTGTTAATCATCGGTACAGATAGGCCTACTTAAGAAAAACAGAAAATATATAGGATTAGGCCTATGTACTAGGTAGGCTTACCCTGCGTAGAACGGCTTCACTTTCCCAGTGCTCGTCTCTGAGTTTGGCGAGTCGAGCAGTGACTTCGATCTGTTCCTGGAGCGATTTCTGTCTTCTTTCCTGCGAAAGCTTCAGTTCGGCTTGGCAAAGCTTCTCTCCCTCCTGACTGGTTCTCTGTCTGTATTCCTCGGCCAGCTTCTCAACCGTCATGATGTCCAACTGAAGTTTGCGTAGAATGTCGTTCATCTCTCTGCACTGCGACACAAGTGATATGTAACATATTAGTAGCCTAACGTTACATTAGATCTACCGGTACAGGTTTTACCGTTTTTGAAGATCATTCGTTCGCTCGTTTTTTGCTCTTTCGTGATTCATTCAACCCATCGTAGCCTAATCACAAGATTAGGCTTAGGCCTAACGCCCAAAGTATTAGGCCTACCTATAGCTAGGCTATGTAGGCTTATCCAATATAGCCTAATTAAGTTGCTAATCGGTGTCATTTGGCTATGAATATACACAGAAAATAGTTTGCTTAATTTGAAAAACCCTAATTAGCACAGCAAATGCAATATTAATCGCGTGCCAATAATAATTCTCGTTTTAGCGTAGGCCTATAATTTTATGTCTACCAATGAATACATTATTTCGACCGATGGTGGATACATATAATGGCGCTATAAAATAGTGTATTTCGGATAAGCCTGCATTCGACCGGATGTAAAAATCTTGCTTTCTTTTGATTTTTGGTTCTAAATCCTTTGGATGTTTAGAACGAATACACTTTAAAAATGGTAAGAATTAGGACATTTTTAAAGTAAACTAATTAACTCACGAAGTTTTATTTAAGCAGGGAAATATGTGTTTTGGCACAAGCATAAATTTTACTGAATCAGTCTAGATTTCTCCAAAGTACAGAAACAGCTCGCACAACGTGGTCGTGCTAATACCGACGGCACACCAAAATCAAGCCAGAATAAGTATGCAGAAGATCAAAGGTTGAAGCTGGAGACTACTGTGTGAGCAGTGAGCACACAACATAGTGTAACATGAATTTTTGGGCAAAATTATATCAACTGGTAAGACAAAAGGTGGATTATCAGAAACACTCCTAAACAGGTGGTTCTAGGAAGCAGAATATGGAGAAGACCCATATAATGACAAATTACTACGTTGTTCCTAAAGGGTTTATACTAATTATTTTGAGAGTTTCCAGATGTGTGACTTGAGACATAGCCACACACACGCGATTATTTTAGTTTCAAGCGTTTACTTGTCTTTTTCAGTCACTTGTACTGCCTGAGAAGTTCCAACACATTCTTCGTGTTATGAACACGAACATTGAAGGAAAGCGCAAAGTCCCTTTTGCACTTACGGCTATTAAGGTAAAACTGTTTAACTTTTTGTAACACACTGTGTTTACATATATAGCACTTATGTAGGGCGATATTAAATGGTTTTTACAGGTGATATGGAACATAATTTTAGATCATGTTAATTGATTAATTTTAAAACCTTTGCTTCACATTTCATCGAGTGGCCTAGGGTATATATTGTATCTTTAGATTTGTACAGCACCTTTCACAGTACACACCAATCAGAGGTGCCCCAGGTGGGCATGAGACCAACAGAGAAAAGTGATCATGAGACAACAAAAGGAGGTACTTGTTCCACAAGTTAATGAGGTGGAGCACGTTGAAGGATGAAGCTGGTTCCACAGTGCAGGGCCAATGAAAGTAAGATCTTGTGTTTTAACCATGGTGGTACTAACTCACAGGATGAAGAAATCATGTTGTATTGAAATGCAGGTTTTGAAGTTTATAATCTGAATTTCTCAGTTATGTTCTTGTTTAGTATTTCTGATGCTCTTTTTAGCCGTCCAGTGCATACTTTTGACTGTGTTTTAGGGTGTTGGCCGTCGTTACGCTCATGTTGTCTGCAAGAAGGCCAACGTCGATGTGACAAAGCGTGCTGGAGAGCTCTCCGACGAAGAGGTAATATTAATTAATGTCTCTTTTATGAAGTGATGTCTTTTTCAAGATCATAATAATTGTAGACTCCAAATTTCTGATGTGCTGTTGGAAAACTAAGCATATGGCACTAGCTTATAATTAATGGCCAGTACATTGTTTGAGATGGCACTTCCCAAAGTAGTGGTCTGCAGACTGGTGACTGGTCCATGAGTCCTCAGTAACTGTCCATTCACAAAGTGAGTCAAGAGACTGGATAAAAATTATCTCAGAATCAAGAAAAGAAATGGCTCCCCACCATGCGCTTTATGCCTAGGGTTTGCTCAGATGCATTATATCACAGCCTTAAACCAATCCTTTTGAGTCGAGGTTAGGTGGGGAAAATGGCCAATGATCACTGTTATACACAAGGGTAGTTTGTTTGCTTAATTTTATCACAATTATAAGAAGATGTTGATTACAGGTTGAGAAGCTGATAACGATCATGGGCAACCCTCGTCAGTACAAGATTCCCGACTGGTTCCTGAACAGGCAGAAGGACGTTAAGGACGGCAAGTTCGCTCAGGTGATGTCCAACACCCTCGACAGCAAGATCCGTGAGGACCTGGAGAGGCTGAAGAAGATCAGGACCCACCGTGGCCTCCGACATTTCTGGGGGTAAGATTCGCTGTGGTACTTCCGACATAATCAATGAATTTAAGTTCTGTGCATTTATGTGTTGTAGCATAGTGCATTCATGACCGCACAAATTTCATTTTCTACACCTTCAAACTTCTAGAAATAGATAACTGCAGTGTCTAGCATTCAAGTCTCATATTAATACAGTTTTAGTTGGGGTTGGGAGTGCCTCTGAGTAGTTCCAGTTGTTAAGATGATTGTCTTATATAATAATGTGATTAATAATAATAATAAAATGTTTTGTTTCATCAACAGACTACGTGTGCGTGGTCAGCATACGAAGACGACGGGTAGGAGAGGACGTACAGTCGGTGTGTCGAAGAAGAAGTCGTAATATCATAATCGACGATGTCAAGAGACAGAACTTTACCAGCAGTTTACGATAATCTGTCTCAGAATAAACATCAGAAAGACTAAAAACCAGCAAAAGTGTTGTTCTTGCATTGTTCAATTGTACTCTAGATGGTAGGTAGGTAGTAGTAGTAGTAGTAGTAGTTTCAGTTTAACAACACTTGCAAAGTAAAAAATTGCCTGTGAAAATTTAAATCATCACATGTAATAATGGAAACAAAATCTGATGTGGGGTGGCATTTATATTTCAGAGTTAAGCGTACGAATACACGTTATCACCAAGTAGGTTAACCATTCCTCTAATCTATAGTTTCCTTACCTCCGTACAAGAGTGACTTTACCCCATACAATGACTAGGTTATGACCAGTGTGGAGGTCTGCACCTAAATTTAATTTGGACATGGTCATTTCAATGCAGCATATGCTGTTATTAAAACGTGTGCCACATAACACAATTATTAGCTAGTCTACACTTCATTCGGATGGTTTAACTTTAGACCTGTATAGTTCCAATTCCTGATTTTATGTTTACACAAGAGTAATGCATTTTAAAGGAGTAGGTGTTTGCTGTGCTTAAAGTATAAAACGGCATTCAGATTTGAAAATAAGTGCATGGACGCCGTCCATGACCGTCCAGCCACACCTGAGCCTATGACAATAATTTGATGCACAGTGTATGACATCTTAAATAACATGCTTTTAAATAAGCTAGAACTAGGGCCTAGTGGTTTGCCTGCGGACGTCCTCAAAGGGACATCGAACAAAATGCGGACATGGGGGGGGGGAGGAGTCCAAATTAGGTCATTTTCTAATGATGGCCGGTGACCTGGGAATAAATATATATTTTTAACGGCGCTATATAAATCATCTATGAATAGACTTTACTCAAGAAGGCACCGATGTACTGACCTTGTTCTCCTTGTCTCGGTTCACTTTCTCAATCTCGTCAGCGAGTCTGTCTCTGAGCCTGTCGTACCCGCCCGTCCGTCGCTCCACCTCCTTCATGTGCTCGATCTTGGCCGCCTCCTCCGCAGGGGTCGTCAGCAGGCGCTGGAACATCATCTGGCGCAGGTCCTTGAGCAGAATGACGAGCTCCTGAGCTGGATCAGTGCGTTGCTTGTTCGCGATGATCATGTCGATGGCGACCTGGTTGAGACGGAACGCCCTCAGGATGTTCCTCACGAGCATCGTCAGTTGGTGCTCGACAAGACGCAGGCTCATGCGCAGCGTCTTCACCTGCAGAAGCTCGTCGATCTGCGTGCTTATCGAGCTGCTGTCGAGGTCCTGAACCGACGCCCACGGCTGACTCACCGTCCGAGTCAGGCTGTCCCCGCCGGCGAGCGCTATGATGGACTGCAGCGATTCGAGGGCGTCGGGCGGCGACAGCTCCTCTATCGCCTGCACGAACTCCATCTTAGGGCTGCTGACGCGGCGGCCAACCAGCTTGCCCATCGACTCGCTTATGTGACCCTCTTCCGCCCAATTCTGAAGTTTGTCTCCCTCATTGCTGTCGAGCAGGTTGATCCGACTGATCGACGACTTCAGCGACATGAACGCGTCATCGTCGTCGTCGTTATCGTCGTCGCCGGGTTTCGGTGCTCCTGTCTCATCGTCGTCTCGCATCTGGCGCTTGATCTGCGCTATGGTTCCCGTCGATGAGTCGGTGAGCGACGCCTCGAAATCCAGCTTCTCACCCCACGGAACGTTCTCCGCCGTCCACTCGTCCTTCTCCACTTCCGCAGTCGATCCACCGCCGCCGGCACCACCACCATCGGCCGCCTCCAGCTTCGTCAGCGACTCCATCGATTCCAAATCGAGATCGCTCAGATCGATCGACTTGTAGGACTTCATCGGACTCTTGAAGTAGACTTCCATCAGCTGGAACGACGTCAGCTTGTCGATGATCTCCGACCTGGCCTTGAGGTCGCCGAGAGTGCCGACGACCTGCTGGTGCCGTTCAACCAGGCTGACCAGCGGGTCCCCGAGGAACGTGGACATGACCTTGACGTTGCGAGTGATCTGGTCGAGTGCGGTGATGACGTCCACACGCCAGACGAGATCGTCAATGGCGGACAAGATTCGCATCGACTCGACTTGTGCGAGGTCTCTGAGCGCTGGACGAAGGATGGAGAAGGGATCCCCTACACGACCCTGGCGCAACCCCGGTGGCAGCTGTAGACGAAGGGGGAGACCCTCCACGTCTCCCTTCATCCTGCAATATCATTCATAAGTCAATGCGATCAATTCAAGTGGGTAGGCCTACTTGGGGTGTTTGAACACCTCCCGAAATGTGATAGGCCTAAGTAAAAATAATGCATTTACAGGTATTAATTACAAACGCAGTACGATCTGAAAGGGTAGGCTATATTACGGTATTTAATTATTACAATAGCATTGTGAAGGAGATGCATTGTTACAATATAGCGTATACATATGCATTGTGCAGTGGCGGCGCTGTACGACATAGGTAGCGGCGGATCATTTGTCTCGCCTAGCTATAGTATGTAGGACCGTTAGTGTCGAATAAGCTTAGGTAACTGGTCAGATTATGCGTCGTAATGGTCGTTTAGGGCCAGATTAGGCGACGCGAGGGTCGGTTAGGGTTAGAAATAGGGTTAGTGCCGTCATTCGGTCCCGTACTCCTGGCACGCGACCTGCTGAAATTTTTATTGCTGGCGCCGCCACTGTGTTACAGTAGCCTACGTGAAGCCTATTATAATGCTTACCTAAAATTAACTGGATCCATCTTCAGGTAGGATATTATATCCGAACTAGTTATTCCAACTGCACCAGCTTCTATTCAGCTTCGATCTTATCTGGTTATTATTTAAACCGTCAATGACGTCATTACGCCAACCTCTAAAATGACGTCACAAGTTTATCCAATTGATGACGTGCAGATGAACCGACGTAAAACTTGTAGGCCTATTTCTTAGGCATAATTATACAGTATACATATCTAGTATGCAAATATAAGTATATAGGCCTACCGTGCATTATAATATGCGTAGACCATAATTATAAAAATATAAAAATTAGAATTAAGAATAATAAAATATTATATTTGGTCATTTTGGTGCCTAGGCCTAATTGTTCATTGTTTTGCATCTGCATTTTGTTCGTTTGTTTATCTGATAAATATCCACAATTAAATAGCGGATGACAATTCAAGGAAAGGCATTCTACAAGAAGTATATAAGTAAGCAAGTATCGACTCTAATGCAATCTACTTTAGGTAACGTTTTCAGTAAGAAGTGAATGCATGGCAAAACGAAATGATATTATAAATTATAGGCTATGACATTGTGAAGTCGTTATATCACCAACGTCTTTGGTCCATTCATTAACTATGGACTTTTTATGCTTGATTTTTATAGCTCCAGCATGAAACCGCAGTCATGTCGAAAGGATCGCCTCTCTATTTACTGCACCAGTGGGGGACAATGGAGAGTCCTGAGTGTCCGTCTCCACAGTTCGATGACGAAAGACCTCCACAACAGTGACAACACATACACCCAACACATACACATACACACACACACATGGGCAGAGTCTGCAGCAGGGCAAGCGCGTTGTATATATTGATACAGGAGGCTAATGGGACGATTATTGGTCGCCGGTGGCCGCGGTAATAGTTTTGTCATATTATAAATGATGGACATGATGGCCAATCCAACGGTGTAATGAACCCATTCACCGCCAGAGGGGGTTCGCCCGTATGCGTCCCGCGGGTCGCCTTGTTGGCCGAGCCCCTCAGTCGATGGGTGTCGCCCGCGGCGGTGGCTGCGGCCTGCCAGCGCCGACCGCAGCCGTGCCTCGCCCATGATCTGCCCATGATGATCGTCAGCGCTTTCGCAAGCAGAGACGATTAGCGCAATTGTTCTCCGATGCCGCATAAAATGATTGCGTTGAATGTAACGGATGAGCGTCGGGCCTTCACCGCCACCGCCATCGTCGCCGTCGGCTGGCCCGCCTGCCCCGCACCGGTCAGCCGCATAACGTAGGGCTCCCCGCGGACCCTACCCGTCCATTAACGGCTCTTCCATCCTCATTCCCCGCCGCTGCCACTGCCGTTACCGTTGCCGCTGCCAGCCCCACCGCCGTCGTCCGCCGATCGACCGGGTCCGACCCATTCAAACAACGACGACAATTAAGTTAATTTTTATTCGCTCTCAAAATAATTGTCTTATTTCGGAAAAAAGCCGACGCACCCTCGAAGAAGAAGAATCGTGATTTGTGCTCTGCTGCTGCAGTCGACCACGATTGATGACGAAACGGTGACCGATGACTCTACCACTACTACTACGGTCAGTCCCCGGCCGCTGGTCCTGCTTCTCGGGAGGGGGTCCCCCCCCTCTGCAGCTGGTCCCCCATCCCTCCCGGACGCTCGGTCCCCCGCTCGAGCGGTTAATGGAACGTCGTCCAACTTGAAAGCCGACGTCTGACGTGAAATAATTAGCGGTCGTAGTCTTCAATTTCCGAAGAGCGTTTTGCCCGATCGCCTTCAAAGCGGCGCGACAAACGTTGTGTCATAAAATATGCAGACATCGCTTTTCGACTTGCTGTTGTCAGCGAAGACGAACAGGCGACGACTCATCGCTCAAGCGCTGTTGCTGCTGCTGGTGAAGCGCTGGCTTTAAGTAAGCGACATATAATTCTGCTCGATGCTTAGCGCTGTCTGTCTGTATCTTTCAGTGAAAACGACGGACAGTTTATGCCGACCTACGCTTCTCAATGACCCACACGGAATGCAAAGATAGAGAGAGGGTGGGAGGGAGGGAAGGAGGGAGGGTGGGTGGGACGGCGGGAGACAGAGTCAGATATAGAGACACAAAGACAGACAGAGAGTCAAAGACATTCAGACTCAGAAATTGAGAGAGAGAGAGAGACAGACAGACGGAGAGACGGAGAGACGGAGAGACAGAGAGAGAAAGACAGACAGACAGACAGACAGATAGATAGATAGACAGACAGTGACAGAGACAAACGAAGACTGACATTCCTGTTTGAAAACATGCGCGCATGTACACTGTGTCCCGATGAAAAGTGGGCACAAAGAAAGGAATTGATGAGTGATAGAATCACGCTAATAATATGATGGCTTGAAGTGTTCAGTTTTCAGTCGTAAGTGGAAGGACTGTTGTTTAGCGGTTCCTCAGAGACGAATAAAAAGTAAAAAGTAAAAACCAAATTCTCCATGTTGTCCCATCCTGATTCTACACACACCTGCGTCACCGCAAGACCATCATCATCATCACTCATCACTCATCACCGTCGTATACAGCATCATGCATGCCATGCATGGATACCCAATGTAAGGTTGCATAGCTCTCGGAGGTAAATTGGGGCGAGGCCCTGACAACATCGCCTACCAATGCAGACACCATGAACTCAATACGCTGGCGAATAGGGAGCCAGTGAAGTACATCAATTAAGCATGTAGTTTGAGACATGACCATATTTAGGGATTTTCCCAATTATACCGAGTACCGACCGTCCTTGCATGTGCGCGGCGTTGACTGGTGAGCCTGAGCATTTACAGGGCGCTATAGAAGCTGAAGCTCTCGGATCATTATAATTTTTATTCGACTTATATAGAACTGCCTGAATACAGTGTATAGCCCAAACATGTAGGCATTACCTGCAGTATATGATGCATGCAGCTGAGTCTGAATCCAACAAGAGAGAACGAAATACATGCTCTATTCTTCAATAGTCATATCTACTATCCATTCAAGAGATTACTAACTATTGTTAGGCGCTTCCGGTCCAGGCACGGCCAAAGAGGAAAGTCTTGAGTATAGTTTATAAAAGATTTAGGCAAGTCCCGTGGAAGCTTATGGAAACGCAGGCCAATGGGAAGACTATTCCAAACAAAGCGACCCGCAATCAAGAAAGCACATTCTGTCAAATGTGAACAGTTGAACACTCTTACAATGACCTGTGTAACCTTGGCGCCTAACTTAGTATGCGAACCCAATATGCTGCAGTGGGTGAATAGGCCACTCCTCGGGTTTGCACGAATCTACTGATGATGCACACGTAGCCTATTGAAACCATTCGCACAAATTCCATTTTCAAACAACTGACACGTTTTACATATTTAATGGTAAATGTGCACATTGAACGATATATAATTGCATTCTGTCAACCTTTAGCCAAACGATTGATTCAGCCTGTATCATAGCCGCAGAGAACGCATGTACCGCCTTCGGGCATCTCCGTTTGACTCCGGACTTCTCCGTGTGAGTGGTGTGACTGTGTTATATTCTAGAAAGAGAAGTGAGAGCGCTTTGACACTAAGTTCTGTTATATTTTCATGTAATCGCTTGTTTGAAGGTCGGATGTTATATTCGTGAACGTGTGAGGCGAATTCATGCTGTAATATCATCGTATAAATTAGATTTTGTTTAAAACATGCATGACACGCAGACTTCCCGGCACTTTTATGCGGCGCTTTGGTCCGCGGCGAGGGAACCGCCATAGCCATATTATAGCAGACGACAATGAAGTACACGCGATAGGAGAGCGCAAATGTTATGGAAAGGTTCGGCCGGTGAATATTTCATGAATAACTGTTAGTGTTGCAATAGATCCCCTTTTATTCCATTTGTTCTATTGGACAGGCTAATTAAATAGGCTGCATTTTCAGCTTAATGTAATGACGTATCGCCGTCTGCTTTTTGCCAAGATTAATGATCCCTTCAGCGGCTGCGCTCAGCGCTGCTGCTGTTGCCTCTGTGGCACAGACGATATATTAACAAGAGTTCATTCAGTCCCCCCGTCGCCACAGAATAAACGCGGCTGTTGGCCATTGCTTAACTGAAACAGCGGGTGCCGCCATTGCAGAGAAATCGTCTGCTTGAAAAATTAATTGAGCGACTACTATAATGTTGATCACAGAATATGCTGTACAGTGTACATGCCTTTAAAATGCGCCATTCTTTAAATACGGATTGTGACGACTTCTATATGTCATCGGACGCCTTTGTCTCACCTGCTTTGTTCTGTCTTCGTTTGATGTTTAGTTTCGGATTCATTAGGTTAGTAGCCAACTGCAGCATTTGTTTAAAATCTCGGTTTCAGTCTGTCCGACTTTCTTCTCTTACTTCTTTCTTTAATTCTTTCTTGCTTCCAATTTATCTTTCTTTCTTCCTTACTTTCTTTTCTTCTGTCTGTCTGTCTCTCTCTCTCTCTGTCTTTGTCTCTGTCTCTCTCTGTCTCTGTCTCTGTCTTTTTGTCTCTCTCTCATCAATTAGTTCTGAATACCAACTCATTGTATTGCATTTATTAACTTATGTAGCGCCGTCTTCAGTAGCGCTCACATTGCGAGAACACCTAGTGCATAGGAAATGTTTTGAGGAGGACCTTAGGAGGTAGAAGGATGTAGCCTAGGGAGAGATAAAGAAAGAATGCAACATCACGCAGAGACGTGAGATAGGGCTTTCCATTTGGCAAACCCAATGGTTGAAGCAGATATATGTTTTGAACCACGTATTATAGGATTATTGGTTACACGCATTGATTTTTTGCATACTCAATATATAAACTAGCAATTAAAGAGTTATGGATGAAGCTGTGGTATCAAGTTATTTGGTCGATGATGGACGATGGTCATGCAAAAGTACATTTAGTATTGTATTGTATATATAGCATCTACAATGTACGTAAGCCGGTTTTTGAACACGGATACTATAATAGCGCCCGGGCACTTGTTTACAGAGACCTGATCTCAATGGCCGAGATCCCCTTTGCCCCTGGAAGCTGACCAGCCATCGGTCATCATTCTGCGGATCTACCCCACCCCTCGGGGGCCCGATAGATGGTCGACAGGGCAAATAATAATCATTCCGGTTTACAGGATGGGATCAAACTGATCATGATGTCGACATTCGGGCAAATTGCTGCACGCAAATGCTGCGACATTTCAATGTTCGCAGGCTTGGATGCATGCGGTCAAGCACGACAGATGGACAGTCTGTGTGTGTGTGTGGGTGCGCGCGTGTGTGTACACGCAATGCCCAGCTGGTACGGAGGCTGGGTCATGAGTCGCAATTAATTTCTCT
>OX243813.1:4813333-4815827 GCA_945859605.1 Lumbricus rubellus | reverse complement strand
TTTGGAGATTGCGATTACGATTGCGATTTACTCACAATAAATAATTATATTGTTGTCGAGCATTATGATTATTATCACTGATGGGCACTAAACTACATGTAACTACATGTAGGCCTAATTATGTTGTTTAGTCAAACTATAGGCATATAATTATATAACAATAATTTCTCCAAAAAAAATTAAAAATTTAACTTTCTAAATAGCAACTCCAATTGATGATATTTCGCAGATAGGCGTAGGGGACATTTCAGCAGTGGGGGGGGGGACTTGCCCGAAATTTGGGGGGCATTTGCCCCCTCTGAACCCCCCGTCTCCTACGCCTATGCAGATAAGTCAACTCTTAAACTTTCTTCAAATAAACTTTTTGACAATCTTGAAACATATTCACAGCTGTAACAGAGGCTAAGTGTCCTGTACAATGCAGACCTGTGATGTCAATGACTGTTTCACTTTCAAGCTTAGTTATGTGTAGCCTATAGCCTACTATAGAATACTATTATAGCATATATAACCTATCCTAGGCTAATAATAAAAATTATTATAGTCCTGCTGCAGCTCTATCTGGATGAAATTTATTTGAAGAGATTCCATGAATGTCGTGTATACTTTCATCACTACTGTTCTCGATTGATGCCAGACCCGAGCCCGGAAAAAGGAGGAGGGTTACGGCAATGACCTCGTATACAGTACTGTTGTCTGCCTGAATCTTTGGATCTTTACCTGGTGCAGATTTTATCCCCTTCTTCGCAAATATCTTTTTTAGGAGGACCATATAATTTATATGATAAAGACGACTACAGTCCATAAGCTTGTTCCCGCAACCTCATCTGTCTGGGCGCTATATAAATTTCGAGCTTATGATTACGATTAATTAGTATACTTACCAAGCTTGCAACTGTGTAGTTTGAAAAAATCATTAAACAAACAGTATTTTTAACTTTCATAAAATTATAGACAACAACTCAACGAGTGATTGAAACGGTGACTATTTACAAATAATAATAAGAGAACTTATCGTTGAATGTTGCTAACACAATCATAAATAATTATTATTATTAACAGATTTTAAAACGTAATGTTAGTAAAAAAATGCACGAAATGAAACAGGTAATAAAGCTGCAGAATATATAGGCGGATAATAGGAACTATATAGGCCTACGAGCTTCAATCGCATCGATCGACTGTTACAATCCATACCATCATGCAACTTAGACGGAGTTTGTTCGATGATATTCAACTTTAGAACAAGTTAGTGGCCAATGGCCATTGGACAAATTAATCAAAGAATCAGAGACATCTGCCTAATATTTATGAATCTCCGATGAGCTTTAAAGAGGTGTCTAAAAGCGCTCTGTAAAGATCAGACACACATAGTTATACACATAGTTATACACATACATACATACATACATACATACATACATACATACATACATACATACATACATACATACATACATACATACATACATACATACATACATACATACATACATACATACATACATACATACATACATACATACATACATACATACATACGTACGTACGTACGTACGTACGTACGTACGTACGTACGTACGTACGTACGTACGTACGTACGTACGTATACGTACGTACATACATA
Organism: Lumbricus rubellus; assembly: GCA_945859605.1. Taxonomy (NCBI): domain Eukaryota; kingdom Metazoa; phylum Annelida; class Clitellata; order Crassiclitellata; family Lumbricidae; genus Lumbricus; species Lumbricus rubellus. The sequence goes on along the minus strand of OX243813.1, from coordinate 4,814,200 downwards.
CATACATACATACAGATTTAATAGATCTACATGTAAGCGTACAAAACTTACTTACTTACCTACTTACTTACGTTCTTCCTTCATTTCATTCATGATTTCCATGATTCCTCCCTTCATATGATAATTTTACGTTCTCATTCTTTGTGTCTTCCATCCTTCCAATAACTATAATCTACATCCATGCACAGGGTGAGAATTGCCGGGGAGTTGGGGGGGGGGGGTTCAACCCCTTAGTCTTTCTTAGAGCCCCATGTTAAAGTATCTTTTTCATACCCCAATTTCAAGTTTATCATAGGCCAACCCCCCCAGTTATTTTTCCACAATTCTCATACTGCCCATGCAGTCTGTCAGTTCGCACACTGAAAAAGAGGATTGCCATCGGTATAAATTATAATATTATTACTGATCAGAGGGAAGAGTGTCATTGGTTGGTGTTTGCAACTTTCCAATGTTATACGTTGGATGATGAGTTCGTGTTTGGTGGACCGGAAGTGACGTTGAGGTATCCGGCGGCGGCGGCTGAGGGGGGCAGAGGGGCATGGTCACATGACGACGTCCTGCTCGAGTCGTCTGCCCACGGCTGGAGGTTCTGAAGCGCGTGTAGGGATGCGTTGTTCATGCACAGCGGATCGGGAGAGTTGTAGATGTTCTTACCGGCGTCTGCTTGCAGGCTGAGCATGAAACGATTGGCCGCCTGTCTCTCGGCCTCTCGCTCCTCGGCCGTCTGCCGCCTACAACATCAACCGACCATCAGAAACAATAATTCATCAGTAGTGACCATGCAAGGTCGTAATCGTGTATCCATCGCAAATCTCCAAATTTCTAAAAGGCCAATCGAGAGCATAGTGCAGAGCACTAGCTTATTCA
>OX243813.1:4728333-4808333 GCA_945859605.1 Lumbricus rubellus | reverse complement strand
AGCCTTTCTGTTATTGAGCCATCCATCGAGGCACATCTCGCAAACATCGGAAAACGTCAAAATCTTTAATCTTTGGTCTTGGGACAGGAATAAATTTCGTCATTCAATTGGTAATTGGTCGCCAAAAAATGGATGACTTTTTTTAGTCGTTGGTCTTTGGCTGGGGGAAAAAAGTACCTTTTCATCCGTCAAAAAGTACTGTTGATGACCTTTTTTTGAATGGGGGCCACGTCCCATTACATTTTTAAATGGGGGCATGCAGGGGCGCAACCAGAACATTTTCCTGGAGGGTGCTCAGAATTATTTTTGTAAGCGCCGAAGGTGCGAAGCAGCGAGTGCCGAAGGTACGACTAGAAGGTCTGGGGGAGCGTCGTAAGCTCCTTCAGCGGGGTCTGGGGCAGAGCCCCAGAAACCAACGTATTTTTTTACTTGTGACATCAGCCAGAGCGCGTTTCAGGCTCTTGTTCGACATCTGTATTTATGAGCAAGCTAGTCATGAAAACATCTGAAAAACATGGTTTAGGACTTCAAAAATGTCGTTTCCGATTTGTTTAGATTATGCCAAAGGTCTTGGCGGAATTAATAACAAGTGTTTAATCTAGCCCCTCTCCCAATAACCAGTGTTTTATCAAGTCCCTTCTGTGGGAATCAAGGTTTCTGGTGAAAATCGAGTATCCGACGGAAAATCTCCACAGGCCACAGCACGTGGCGCCTAGAGGGCAGGGGCTTTGGGAGAGGATGTGCCCCTTCACATCAGAAATTTTCTAATTTCCACACTGCAATGGCAGCATTTTAAGCTGTAATCTAAAGCAAAAATTGCTATTTCATTGCTGATAGATAGGAGTGTTCTAAACTTCAATTTATATACTCACAATTTAAAATATTTTCCCCCTGAGTTTCCACGATTATTATGGCACCATTTTAAGATGTCAAGTTAGCAAAATAACTATTAATTTAGTGCTGATAAAAAAGAGTGATTTCAGATTTCAACATAGGCCTAGCAGGGAAAGGGGTTTGGGCAGAGGATGGGCTTCCTCCCCCAACACAGAATGTTTATTTCCACACTACAATGGTATCATTTTAGGCTGTCATTTTAACGAAATTTATCACTTTGCTGAAGGACATGTTGTAAAACTTCAATGTCACTCTCCATTGTTTAATTTTTTAATTTCCATATTATAATGGTTGGCCTTTAAGCTTGCATCTTAATAAAATTGCTCATTTTTAATGCTAATAGTCATAGATTTTAGTAAAAAATTTCAGAGCGTTGCCTCGTAATTAGGCCTACTTAAAATTTTGGAATTTGCACAATGCACAGTGCACCGTGACTTTTAAAGCCGTCATTTCTTTACAAAATAACTCATGATTTTAGTGCTCAGAGAGGTTTTAAAAGATTTCAATAAATCCCCCTACCATCGTCTAAGAATTTTTTATTTAGCCTACACATGCTGTAATGACAGCATTTTAGCCTGTTGTCTTAAAAAATTGTTCATTATGGATAAACAGTGGATTAAATAAAAATTTTAATAATATTTTTGAAATATTTATGACATATTGGGGGATATAAGCATCTCCGCCCCCTTACCACAAACGTTGGGAGTTTAAAACTTCAGAAGTTTCAGACTTGCTTCACAGTTACTTAGGCCTACTTCTCCCCTATCGCCCTAAATTATATCCGCCATGACAGTAAATTATGCACATTATAATATAGTAGGAAATAAGATCATGGTATAGGGCCTAGGCCTAATAATATTATGGCAGTTTATGTAGGCTAATTCAATATAATAAACAGCAACTAAAAACTACTATAATTTTGTCCAATTTTCAGGGGAAAATATTTTCATTTCGGGACGCTTTCGCAGCAGAAAATGTCTAGATCAAACATAGCTGAATATACATGTATATTTGAAGGAAAACAATAACTAGGCCTATAGGCCCAAATAAAATAGCACACACACGGTACTATCAATTAAGTTGTAACATATTATCAAAAAATTGGTGAGACACTGTAATGTAAAGACACAGGCTTATCGCTAATGCTTTTAAAATTTAAATGATCACAAGGAAAATTCTCTAGACCCAGGAACAACTCAGGTAGACCAGCTAAATAGAGTCTACTGAAATCGAGTACTATATGAACCATGAATTTGGCTAAGATTATAATACAGAAGAATGAAGGAACTTGTTTGATTGTGTAATGTGAAAGACTGAAATACTGAAAGATCCCCTACCCCCTCCCCCACCCCACCCACAAAAAACTCATCGGATTTGGAAAAATTGCGTGCGTCACCTTTTTAGCCTTGGGGGGTGCTCAAGCACCCCCCAGCACCCCCCTAGTTGCGCCACTGGGGGCATGGCCGGATTGGCCCTCTGGATCCGCCCCTGTAACGAATTGCGTAAGGCCTATACAGAAGCATAGGCCTAGGGCTATAATAATTTTGACGTCATATATAATTATATAGACTGGCCAAAATATAGCCTACACAGTCTATATAATTATAGGCACTATAAGTTTACAGGTTCTGTATAAAGTTTACAAGTTCTGTAGGCTATAATTCTAATATACATGTAGATATGAGCAGCGAATATACATGTATACATATACAGGCGCATAATTATATAAATATTCAGTATAAACATAGGCTATATAGACTGTATACATGTATCTACACATGATTTATGCTATACACAGTATTACACACACACACACACACACACACACACACACACACACACACACACACACACACACACACGCACACACGCGCACACACACACACACACACATATGGACGCCTACGTTTGCATAAGCTTACAGGCGTATAGCCCACATGTAGGCCTACACATGTATGTAGGCCTATACCCTATGAGGCTGTGACGCAGGTCTATAATAATTATTATAGGGTAGAGTGGGGCAAGAGGGGCACCTTTTTAGAACAAACGGTATATCTTCAAAACTATGTCATTCAATGTCACAATTTTTTCAAGGCACGTTGACAACACTTAAGGCTAGCAGAAAAACCTTCAAAGTTGACTGTAATAAGTAAAATATATCTAAAAACGTTAAAGACACAAAGTTAAAATTTTGACACTCTTGCCCCAACACTTGGGGCAAAAGTGGCATACTGCTACAAAGGGAACATTTTGACACTCTTGCCCCGACCATTGGGGCAAAAGTGGCGTACTAATACAAAGTGAAATTTATGACACTCTTGCCCCGACCATTGGGGCAAAAGTGACATATTGCCTGCTCATGCCAAATTGGTGTGGTAAATGTGACAATGTTACGGCCAATGGTGGTTAGGCTATCTTAACTATTTATGCTGTATTCAACAAAAGTAATGTAAACTTAAATAAGGCTGTCAGTCATATTTGAACTCTTAGCTAACAGGTTATGTAATACAAATTGATAATTAAGGACAATAATCACACTTAAACTGCTTGTCGTCAGGCTCAATAGGTGCACAACTTTCGTGGGACCAGTTCTTGCATGCTGAGCATTGAATCCAAGTTTTTTCGGGTGGGTCTCTGTAAAGCTCTCTACAATCAATGCAATAGAAGCTAGTGCCACTTTTCGCAGTAGCACTCTTCTGGTGCTGATGCTTCTGTTTCTTCTTCTGCTGATTCTGCTTCTGTTCCTGTTGCTGTTGGTTCTGCTTCGGTTTCTGCTGCTGCGTCTCTTTTTTTCGTCCCTGACTCCTCAGCTTTAGCTTCTGACACGTTTTCTTTTCCGTAGTCTCGAGCAGATAAGAAGGACGGCCAGCAGTCTTTGCGCATTTCTTTTTAACAACTTTTAGAACCTCGCTTTCATTAGTCTGTTTAAGATTAAATTTTTTAAGGAGCGGCCTTTTAGCATGTTTCTTCCTTTCCTCGAGCATTACTTTATAAGGTGTACTCGTGAGGACACAAGAGCTCTCCGCTTTGCGTTTAATCCCTGCTTCGCGGTCTATGTGAGGATACGGACTGATGTCCAGCACTGACACAGCTTCATGTTTGTTGATAGTTTCAGATGGACAGCCGAGTTCTAAGTCCTTAAGCGGTTGGTACTATTCTTGAATACCGATACTGACTGGCTCGGACGAGGAGCCAAGCTCCATGTCCAATTCTGGTTGGCTTATCTCGGCTTCATGAGTGTTGCTAGTTTCGGATGAACAACCGAGTTCTAAGTCCGTAAGTGGTTGGTACTGTTCTTGAATACCGATACTGACTGGCTCGGACGAGGAGGCAAGCTCCATGTCCAATTCTGGTTGGCTTATCTCGGCTTCATGAGTGTTGCTAGTTTCGGATGAACAACCGAGTTCTAAGTCCGTAAGTGGTTGGTACTGTTCTTGAATACCGATACTGACTGGCTCGGACGAGGAGGCAAGGTCCATGTCCAATTCTGGTTGGCTTATCTCGGCTTCATGAGTGTTGCTAGTTTCGGATGAACAACCGAGTTCTAAGTCCGTAAGTGGTTGGTACTGTTCTTGAATACCGATACTGACTGGCTCGGACGAGGAGGCAAGTCCCGTATCCATTTCTGGCTGACTTAGCTCATGTGTATCAGTTTTTTCCAATGGAAAGCCTGTTGGTGCTTTTCGCTGATTTCGGCTATGCCATGTTGGAGCACGTGGTAAGGCAGGTCGAAGATGTACGGAAGTTGGCGGTCGATAACCTGGTGACTTCTTGCTTATTTCAGACTGTGCAGCCTCAACTATGCGCTTATTCCCTAGGCCTGATCTTAATGTTGCTAGGGTCACATTTGAAGTTCTCGCTTGAAGATTAGCCTTTGCTGTTGGCCTACTTTTCTTGTTGTGGCAATTTTTTGCTGTTGAAGTGGATATGGCTGACTTTTGCATTGAGCTTGTAAGACCGTCTGAATGTGGCGCTGTGGAGTCTAGTGATGCGGATGGTTCTGTGTGATCATTTGAAGTTCTCGCTTGAATATTAGCCTTTGCTGTTGGCCTACTTTTCTTGTTGTGGCAATTTTTTGCTGTTGAAGTGGATATGGCTGACTTTTGCATTGAGCTTGTAAGACCGTCTGAATGTGGCGCTGTGGAGTCTAGTGATGCGGATGGTTCTGTGTGATCTGCGACTTCAATTGAGCTTCGTGGTACTCCGTATTGCAAGAACGCCTGACGCTTTGACAACTCACCACTAATTACTCTGTCCATATGACAGCCCGCATGGTTTCTTCTCCATAGCTTGCTCGATCTGTTTTGCGTACGTAATTCCTGACCATTGCGACGCCAATATCTGAATAAAATTTCAAATATTCTAAAGTGTTTGAGTTTAATGAGTTTCAAAATAAATTTAAGAAAATTATAAGGTCAAATCTCTAGGTGCCACTCTTGCCCCATGTTCTGGGGCAAGAGTGGCATGCCGTGGGGCAAAACTGGCAGGTGGTGTGCCACTTATGCCCCATAACCATGCTTCACTTTGGCGATCATTTTCGTTCCGAATGGATTGAAATGCGATGCACGATGGTGTTTCATTAAAAAGAAGAATGCCAAATCTTCTAAATAGCACAATACTTGAACGTCCCTTACCTTTTACTTCAAAGCACGGTCTGATCAAAGATGACCTTTAAAAAACTCAAATTCTACGAAAATCTTAAAAATTGGAACAGAAATAGTTGCGGCAGATCTGCTGCAAAATGATGTTTTCCGCTGAATATCGCGTCACATCCGCTTATTAAAACGCAAGGTAAAGTTTCTACGGCGGTGGCCGTTTTCTCGTTAGTATGGGGTGCCACTCTTGCCCACAGTGCCACTCTTGCCCCGGTCTCCCCTAGTTATAGGCCTATACTCTTTTGCAAACGCCTGATATGAATTATACATATATATATATAAATATATTATTATATATAGGCCTAGACCTATAAAGGATATAAACAGATACATTATTATATAATACTAGCTGTACCCGGCCACGCGTTGCTGTGGCAGAAAAAAGACCCTCCCCTCCCCCTACTCCTCCCCCTCCCCCTCCAACGCGTTTCTGAAATCTGGCAACCCTGTGGTTTTGTTGAATTTGCAAATGGCGGTCGAACGGATTGAAAAGTTGGAATGGAAGGTTGTGGTAAATTTTCAACAGAATTGGGGCGTAACTTTCGGCGAAAAAAATATTACGAACTATTGGAAAGTTTCATTTTTATTTATATAGATTATTATAGGCCTATACTGTAACAGTTGTACCTATAGGTCTTATAATAATTTTATATAACGTGTTTGCAAGACATACACTTTGCAAGTCTACCGGTATATAGAGGTGCATACGAATAGCCCCACATTGGTCCCTCTTCGCGTTGGTCTACACCCCTATATATATAGGCCTACCAGGCTACCATCAACGATGCCGACCTACGTCAGAATAGGTTATCTTCTTCCCGAGCAAATATTTGACGCAGAATTCCATCACACGGAGCCTGCAGCTGCGCTATATAATCGTCTCGTCTGTCCGCGCGGGGAAATGACAAGAGTAAACATTTCGTCTGCGACACCTTAATGGACGCCGAATAACATGCAGCAGCAGTAATAAAGACGGCAATTCTGGACGCCTATGAAACAACCAAATTTCATTTAACTCGAGATCACAGAACGGTCAAAAAAATTTCATTTGACGTTTTTCGCTAACGGTCATGAAAAGGCGATCGGACAATCATTCGAATAGTTCTTCACGCAATTGTTTCATTATCGACAGGAGAGTTATATCGTTTGAAAAATGACGGAGGCGTTTCGCTAACAGAGCCGTCCACGCGGTCAAAATTGCCTTCTTTTATGGAAGGCCTGAGCCGACATCATCCGTTTATCGCGTCCATCAATAGTTACGCAAGGTGGCCATGGAAAGCAGGTATGGGCATTGGACAACTAGGCCTTACCCTCAGATTATCAAGGAGGTTTAGGCTATGTTAAATCGAATCAAGAATCATGCAGGTTAATAATCAAATCTTGACAAGTCATTCATTTGTTGATATAATAATTTTCCATTATTCAGCAAATACACACAATCCTGTTACAGAACGCAGCCGGTTACAGTGAAGCCTTCAATGCAGTTGAAACAATTCGCAAGAACGCAGATCACAGAATGCACAAATCTTAACTACTTTCCTGAAATAATAATTAATAATAATAATAATTATTATTAATAATAATAAGGTTCTCATTGTATCAAATTCATAGGAACGATTAATATGTTCCTACATTTTTAAAATTCGACAAGTCTTGAGTTCCTTTTCTATCATCACGCTTTTTAGCCTTACGATATGACAAATTAAATAACTAAAGTTGGCCGGCTGCCTGCTAGTTTTGTTGAATTTGAATTTGCTGTTTCCTTTGTCGAGTCCTTCATGCACTTTGAGGCTACACTACATGTATATCAATGCTTTTAAAAGTTCAACGCAGATGACTCGATAGATGATCAAAAATGTTAGCCTAACAATTAAAAATACGAAACACTCAGGGTATCAACCCTGTTGCAATTTAATGATTATAAGTTAACGACAAAGTAGGCTCGTTTTGCTAGTAGCCTGGTTGGCAGGGTAAGAATTGCGGCGGTTGGGGTTTCAGCCCTCGTCTTTCTTAGAGCCCCATAGTAAAAAATTCACACCCCCAATTCCAATTAGATCATAGCCGTTATTTTCTCACAATTCTCACACTGGTAAGGGTTAGCCAATACAGCCATTATTTTTAATACAACAATTCAATTACTACCATGCCAGATTTTTACTCTTGATGTCCGTTGCGGCTTTCCGTAGACGCTTTTCCGATCGTCCGACACGAAATGGCGGCCAAGGGAGCAATGGACGAGGCGAATGATACTCAGTGCCGAATAAAATATGACAAGCGCATGAGTTACAAACGATGAGGAATGGTCTTAATAGTCGTTATCTCATCGCCGATGATAGAACGATAGACTACGGACTGCGAGGCTGGCCATAAAGCAAACGCGCGCAGACGCGAGGGCGCGTCGATACAGTCGTCATTAACTTTCGTATCCGGGCACTTGATAAATTAATATTTATCGCCCGCTTACACGGAATATCTTTCTGCGTTCGAGTGGGGCTCGATTTGTGTTATTTTCTCGTAAGGTTAAGTAAGAATCGGTGTCTGTAATTGAGATGGATTCCGACTGCATTGCAGCGTTGTGGTTTGGCTATGTATACATGTGCGAAGGTCGAAGACGCCATCTTCGGCGCAGATAGATGTAATTGGTTGGATCGCATTCTGTCTCGTTTTATGATTGGCTTCGGAAGAGCGTGATCTTTAAGGTCATCGTAATCTATTTTGTCGTTAACCTAAGGTCAAAAGCGCCGGCCAAATAAAAGTGAAGTGCTAAAGCATTTCCAGATTTAGTGAAACGCTCTACAGCACCGGTCATTCAATGTTTAGGGTAAGGAGGCAAACACTTCCTTGAAGTAGGCCTACTGTGTAATCAAGTTCTATTATATATACAAACGGCATTATAGTAAGCCGAAATGCACGATGTCCTTTGAAGTTTACTGACGGCCTAACTTTTGTCCTCCATAATACATGAATCATGATTCATGATAATCCATGCCTACCATCAGTGGCGTTTCTACTGGGGGAGGGGAGGCTGTAGCCCACAGATGTTAAGTTAGCCCCTTGTTCTTCTAACCCCTCCCCCTATGCGCATCGTACCCCCCCCGAGTTTAACGTTTAGTTAGTTAAACAATAGGCTACATTGACGTCAACGTTTCTTGGTAACAAAATACAGAGCCTCCTAATCCCTTATAATGGTACTTCCCAAAGATCAATTGACACGAGTGATTTTTTTATCTGGTGCATGATTCGTAGATGCTGCTCTGTAATAAAGCTTGGCTCCTGTAACATAGGCATCATCACATATTCCATGTACTCTGGAACTATTGCTCGGATCAGATACTAGCATAGGCCCTATATTATGTCTGTCTAAACTGATGACCCTGTGTGGTGTGGTGATACCAGCTTCATTAACAGACGAAGACAGCGGGAAGTGCAGCAGGCTACCAGCATCAACAGCGTGGATGACCAAACAAGGACACGCTAGATCTCAGTCCCGTGTACACGGTGTAACTGTAGTGTATACTGTGTATGTATATGATATATATAATTATATATATATACTAGCTGTACCCAGCCACGCGTTGCTGTGGCAAAAAAGACTCCCACTCCCCTCCCCCTCCGCGATGGCGACGCGGATCACGCCATAAAACGCTTGAGCAAGAAGGCCGTAATGAAATGCGAAGGCCGTAATGAAATGCGCTAAAGAAATTTACGGAACAAACATGCCCGAATTGGTATGCAAGGCTTATTGACGGGCGCAGGCTATGTGTTGAAAACGGCGGAATTTGCAACGTTGCTTTTTTAGCTTAAAAGATTGCGCTTTTTCCCAAAAAGCATTCTGCAAACCCGGCCGTGTTGGAACTAAACGTTTTGGTGAAGTTTCGAAAGCAATCAATGAAGAAAGTTCGGAGATCTTTCATCAGGTGCCAAACGCGGTTAGATTTTTATATATATAGATATACACACATGTATATGTGTGTGTGTAATTGTGTATACTGAACAGTGTATACTAGAATCCGTTTGAAAGTGAAACTGAGAAGTCGACAATTAGTTAGAAACCTTTCTGAAAAATGTTCACAGTCTTAATTTCTTGTTTTGCATTTTTCAAGCTATTGCTAGAAACCTAACAGTGACCATTCATTGTGTTTGCCGCTCCGCAAAGATTATAAACAACCTCAGATATGCTGATGATATTGTTATGATTCCTACATCTCTGGAAGAACTTCAGGAAATCGTCAACCGCGCAGAGAAGGCAGCGGAACAGTACAACCTGAAGATAAATGTAGGGAAGACTACCACTGATGAGATTTTGACAACGAAAGTGAGCGCAGGAAGACGAACAAGTGGATTCATTTGTATATTTGGGATGCCGGATTACTTTGCAAGTAACTTGTACTACCATTAAAACAAAGAAATTGTGTTATCACACAGGATTAATGTAGTAAAAATTCAATACAAAATACCTATAATACAGAAAGCAGTTTTTTACTTATAATCTTAACTGTAATACACACAAGCATTAGAATCTGAAAATATTTACAGAAAACAAGAAACTCCATTGATAAAATTCACATTTGAATTGCATGAACAACTATAAACAATCTTTATAAATTTATGCAGACGAAACAAAATGACCGATTATAAAATCCAAGCTAGGTAAAGTCACAACTCAGAGTCAGTAAAATACAGAAAACTGCACAACATCAATTGGATTTATAGAACATTCAGACCGTTTCAATTCATCCAACTGTGAAGAACATCAACTATGTGACACCAGTACAATTAAAACAATAGTGTGAAAGAATAGTTTCCCAGCATTCAAACCTGTAGGTACTTACAATATTAGACAATGACCGAGCAACAGTATAGCCCTCAGAGGCACCCACACATTTGCCCCCTTTGTGAATTGGCGCCTATATATTTAACTACACGGTGTCCCAAGTGAAGTGAGCCCTTTTTGTTTTGGCGATATACTTGTCAATTCTAAATGAAACTCTATAGAATTTCAGAGAATGTAAGAGGGATCAATTATCAATGTTTCCTGAAAATTTCATCCAATACTACAAACAGTGTCCGAAGTTATGAACGTTCAAATTTGGGCAGTGAAAAATGTAAGTTTCCAACATGTAAAAGATAGGAAATTAGTGTTAGCGCTGTTATTCAAAGCTGATGTTCAAAATGCGGTCCATTAGCTCGAAAGCCTCGAATGCATGCTCTAACTTGCTTTCGCCATTCACTGATTGCATTGTCAACAATCCCTTTGATCAAAACGATTCCATTCTGCCACATTTCGCAGTTTGAAGTGGTCTCTGGTGAACGTGACGCGCATGCGAGTTTCATAAGGCTGCGATGGGCCAGTTTCTGTTAGAAAATTCCATTAAAAACCTTTTGCACCGTAATGTTTTTCTCCTATTAAATTTTTTATTAAACTCAAATCTTCTTTGCGGAAACCATTTTTATTATCGTCCCCCATCATGGAAATGACGGAAATATGACGGATTTTTTTTATTAATTTAGAAAGTAAGACGTGCAGTTGCAAGCAGTAATATCCTATCTTTTACATGTTGAAAACTTACATTTTCCTTTGTCCAAATTTGAATGTGCATAACTTCGGACTCTGTTTGTAGAATTGGATAAAATTTTCAGGAAACATTGATAATTTATCCCTCTTACACTCTCTGAAATTTTATTGAGTTTCATTTAGAATTGACAAGTATATCGTCAAAACAAAAAGGGGCTCACTTCACTTGGGACACCGTGTAGTACTTCTTGGTTTTAAGTAAATAATTTCTAGGTACTAAAGCACTAATTATGCTAATGATGCACAAAGTGAAACAGAAATTTACATTTAGAAAGTTCTTAATTACCTGCTATGCATTTTTCAACCTCTTGCTAAAACATTTAAGCATGACCATTGAGTTTTGCCCCTCCTGCAAAAATATTTGCTGGCGCCCATGATAGCCATAGCTATGGAGTAATAGTACTAGTAGGAATAATAATAAATAGCAAAGTAGCTACAAGAAATATAAATTGTATTGTAGGCCGTCTGTTCTGTTAGTGTTTCATTTTAAATTGTGTTGTGAATTGTTTCAGTTACATAACTGTAACCGGTTGCGGTCTGTCAATCGGATTGTTCAATAAAAGGAAATTATTATTATTAACTGCAGGAAACTGGAAGAAAGATGACCTCTGCTTCATCACACTGAATTTTCACACCATAATTACTAATAGCAAAATAATAACTCCCGTATTGCACTCCACTCTCGTTCATTAACCCTATCATAGCCATATAGAATATTGGCCACACAAGCAATGATTGCCGGTAATATAGAACAAGAAATAAATCCTAATAATGAATGAATGAATGAATGAAATCATCTCAGGTCGGGAATCGGAACAGCACCAAGGAAGAGACTAGCTGCAAAACAGTGATTAATTTAAGATTGCATATGCACCATAGCGGACTCTCTGTCTCAGCACACTGACCTTCTTGACATTGACCTGATTATGGCTTGGCTCTTCAGTACCATTGGTTGATGCCTTGTTCATTAGACAATGATGCTAGAGAAGTTACTACTAAGTAACAATGATCAGACTCTGATAGCCATAAACCTTCAACTTAGAGGCTGTCCATATATTACGCACGCATGGGGGCGGGGTGGTCACTGGTTTTAGGCGATTTGCGTACAGGGGGGTTGGTAAAATGTACGTACGCAAAATAAATGCCTAATTATGATAGTCAAACCTGTAATGCTGTAAGAGGTGCTTAGAAGTTTCTCTATTAAAACGTTGGCCGCGAAGGACGTGTAAACACGTCCCAAATTGAGTCATTTAACACAGAAAATCAGCGGCCAACATATTAAGCATTTCATACAAGCACACAAGGAATGCAGGCTCTTACTAAGAATATTCTGAACTTCTGTACATGCATGAAGAATATGGCAAATAGAGTTTTACAACAGCTGACATACAACAACTGACCATTTACAGCTAACATGCAAATTCACAATATGCATTACATTAAAATTAAATGTACTACAAATATATGCCATAAAGGAAAATCGAACAAAAGTCAAAAATGTTCTTTACCATTCACTATGTATAATGTAGACTCTGTTCTGCCACAATAAAGAAATTCACCTTCTGCACTTGAAAAACAAGAACTTCAACTCAGTGCTCATGACCATATTTTTACATTGGAAACTCTAAATCCCCTTTGTATATTGTTACCATTAAAAACATTGATGCTACAATGAGTTTGTATATTGAAAAACTTATATTACAAATTTGAATTCAATTTTAGGATTCATACCAAAGGTGCAGGGTATCATAATTTATGCCATTGTGAACCTTATCATGCAGTAGTTCTAGTGACTTCCACAGTCCAAGTTTCTAGTTTTTTAGCAAAACAATACAATTAACCTTTCTGAGTTTTGAAATAAACATTGGTACGGTTGTAGGACATTGTCCCCCCTGGACACTATCCCCCCCGGACACTATCCCCCCCGGACATTGTCCCCCCCGGACACTTTCCCCCCCGATTTTTCCTAGGACATTATCCCCCCCGGACAAAATCCCCCCCTTCATGAGACTTCGAAAGTTCTTCATGCCATTTAACTTGTAGGCCTAACTACCTCTGACCTCTCCTTTCGAAATTAAATTCAAAACAGTAGAGAAATGAACGAAAGTGAGTCGATTTGAACTAAACGAATGAGAATCGTATGTAGGACCTATTTGTTTAGTGTCTACAAGAAATGTTTGTTAACGTCAGTTAGGCTACGTCTAACGAATGTCAATCGTATATACATCCTTCGTAGAGTTATTAGCGTCAAACAGATATCCCCTTTATAAAAGGAAGACGTATTAAAAGAAGTTTATCAGAATACGTTTGACTTCTGTTGCCGTAGTTTGCCACATACAGCAACAGTTCTGATGTATTACATTTACGCGAGATGTTAGACGATGTTTTGGTGCATTTATTATAGGAGAACTTTACGCCTATGGGGGGGGATAATGTCCTACCCCGGGGGGGATAATGTCCGGGGGGGACAATGTCCGGGGGGGATAGTGTCCGGGGGGGATAGTGTCCAGGGGGGACAATGTCCGGTTACCATTGGTACATTGCCTTGCACCATCTTTGTTCCAAAATTTAATAGCAGCAACAATCTTGAACAAATCTCTCTCCCTCATCCATCAATCATCCATAAATAATTGATACAATCCAGTTCTTGATGTCATGCATCAATAAACATAAATCCTGTGCCCTCTTCATGCCTACTTGACATTCTTATTGACATTGTCTTCAAATTAATGCTTCCATAATATGTTATACGAAACTAACTACAACAATGACAGATGGACACTGAAAAAGAAATCAAGCAAAAAACCTGGCAAGAGTAGAATTAAAAATCCCATAGAAGCAAAGAGGCACAGATGGCTAGTAAAAATGCCGTGAAAACTGGCAGTCAAGACCTTTAATTAGAAAACGTTGGGATTTAAAATGAGCAACAGTTGCTGAGGAACATTTGACGAACAGCAATTAACATGCAGCTAGTGTGGACTCATTTGCGCGCTCCCAATTTACGTGCCACTTTTGAGTAACATAAAGTGGTCTAACGTTCCACAAAGTTTAAAGTTAACTTAAACCTAACTTGCCATACCTGTTAATATACTATAAATTAAAAGAACTGTTGTGTGGTACAACTAAATTCAAACTTATTTTGTACTAGATTCCTATACACTGCCTGGTTTAGCACTGTATCATAAGGATATCACCAAAGGACTTTGTTAATGAGTCCATACTGTACAAAGTTGAGTCTATACTGCATAAAGTTGATCTCGTGGATGGCAAAAGATATGCCTGTGTAATAATCACGCGACTAATATCTAGAAAGTTTAAACGACAAATAACATAACGGAGTATAATGTTTGGCAGTTTTCCACTCCGCAACACATAAATATTGCAGACATCGACTATATAATTATTCTCCAATATGACAGTTGGACAAAAGTAGTCAATTATTACTAATTTGACACTGCAAGAAGTTCATTTGGTTTCCTTCAGCACAAAGTTATGAACTTGACAAAGTTTAACTTATATAGGCCTGCATTTAATCAATTTTAGAGAAATAAAACATCTTTCAACAAATTGTTCTGCAACATAAAACTGTATTATCAGTAATTTACCAAAATCGACCTCACAACATATGCTTATAAGTTAATTCTTCAATGTATTTGCTTTTTGGTACATTAAAGGTAACAATTTTAAAGTTACTAATATCTTAATTAATGACTAAAATAGCACTGTGGTGCTTGCAAAGTGTTGAATTACAAAATTGCATCCAGTGGTGAACATTATTATGTAAACCACAACAATAATTAGATAGTTACTTACCACTGAGTGAAATACCAGACACTAAGCTTCAATCATACACTGCACAAAACACAATATAATAATCAGACTAAAGTAAATCGTAGATAACATTGTTTAGCTTCGGTGTAGGTGAAATTAATATTGCAATTGAACCACAATGATAAAGCAAAACTACAGTCCAAAAAGAATGTGTTAAAAATATTCTTGAAATAAAATAATGAACACTGAAAAAGCAATTCCATAACCGGTGAGAACTAATGCTAACCTTCAATCTAAAAACACCAATCACTTCATTAACAACAATTTCAAAGGTTCAAGGGAATGACAATATCAATCACTGCAAAAGACATAACATCTGAAAACAATAACCTAGTTTTAATAAAAAAAATTAGAATGCCAATTTCTCTTAATCCTCACTATAACAACAAGCTACATTGGTTCCCAGTCACTTTCAGTACACAGACGTCATCGAAATATTAAATATGTTGAAATCTTATTTTCAACTCTGTGCTTAAATCAAGTACATGCTTTTCCTCCACTAAAATTATGTCTCAACTGCTTGTGGAAAGAAGGGTTGGTCACGCAGGAAAAATTTTAAGATTACTAAAACTAAAAAGTAATAAATGAAAAAAAAATAATACACCAACTCTAAGATTATTTGCTTTTTCTGAGAACCGAGCTGTTTGTTTTCTCAAATCCAATTCGAAAAGAATACAACTTGAAATTATAGTTAATGACATCAGAATAGTAAAATAATAAAAGAATTTTCTCCAGGCAGGCTGCTTGAGCTCCAGAAGACAAAGACCAATGGAGAGCCTTATTGTTCACCATGAATAAACCCCTAAGGATCTGGAAGAGACCACATGGGATCAACCTAGGAACACTTGGACAGCTGGAGACTAGAGTTACAGAGTATGTCACATGGCTTCATGTCAGCCTTCACATGGCACAGAGGACAGATGTATGTGTCATCACATTAAAGATAATGCAATGCGCAGACGAGTTCACCACCAGAGATTCAAGGGGCCTAAAAGAAATTTTTTAGATTATACATGCACTGGCATCATTTAATTACTGAGTCTGTGTTTCCAATTATTTATAATTTTCAACTATCCTTCTGAATACATAGAATAATAACTGTGCTGACTGTTTAAAAGTGGTAAAATCGTATTAAAAATAATCATGTTAGAAACCTAAATAAGTTTAAATTTCTAAATTTTCCTTAAAATTTGCTTCCTGATTGTCTTTGGTCTTGCAATTAAAGAGCACAGACATAAAAATTTCTAGACTGGCAACATGGCTAATGAAATCTGTATTACACTAAGTTAAGATATTCTCTTTAAAACATCTTTAATATTCTTTGACCAGCCGAAAGTAATACTGTGTATTTAATTTTTAGCACCTCCAACCTGCTTCAAAAGCAAACTAATTTTGTCTACTAGAAGGCTACCAATAAACAGATATTTCTAAGGATATCAAAAACAAAATACTAATATTTGCAGCAATATTCATCAAGAACAATTAAAAATACAAATAAAATAAATAATAATGTGACGTAATTCTGCAGCTAACGTAATCACCATTTATAAGCAGTAAATTTTATAATCACCATTTGTGAGCAGTACTTAATTACTACAACCGACAAAAATTTAATACCAAAATAATTATGACAGCAACACATAAAATAATAATACATCTAAATCCTAGGGATTATCTTCACTCTGGATTAGAAAATAATATCAAAAACCCTAAAAATTAATCTTAAAGGGCTTTTCCTGAGATAAAAATGCTCTTGGTACCGATAACAAAGCTACCACCATTTAATAATATCTACGCACACAACTTGTACGAAATTTTATCATCATCACAACCAAATTTAGACGATATACGTGCACAAAAAGCTGTTGTGGTGCAAGACGTCTCACACACGAAACATTTAGGCGTAACAACATTCTTCAGATAGAAAAACAAGACACAGATTGCATGTGGGAAGAAATACGTGGCATCCGCCAGATGCATTCTATAGCGGCATCTCATCATCCACCAGATGCATTCTATAGCGGCATCTCATCATCCACCAGATGCACTCTATAGCGTCATCTCGTCATCTGCCAGATGTACTCTATAGCGTCATCTCGTCATCCGCGTCGTCTGTCGGTGGAGCGAGATGAATTCTGCGAACGATATCACAGCGATCCAGCGGGCACTGCTTCAGTTTCTCCGAACATGGAGAGCAGCAGCAGACATGGCCACAGTTCAGGAACAGCACAGCAGACTGGAAAAGAAAGACAACGAATAAATAAACATCAATTCAATTAAAAAACTTTATTTTTCTGTGCTGAAAGTGCCTAAGTTGAATAGTCTACATGTATGCTGCGAGAAGCACTCTATAAATTATCAGATCTATACGATATATGATACAAATAGTCAATTCACACTACATGTATCTAATAAAACCAATTCAATGCTTGCCTTTGCGTTGAGACAAATGACACATTCGGAATTGATTCCACGGGCAAGCACTTCTGTTGGAGTGTCGTCCTCTACTTCCGTGTTATTCAAAGCAACGGCAGAATCTTGGCCGGCATTTCTTTGCCGTTCCTTTTGCAAATGCTTGCGTTCGTGCATCTATTAATCACACCATTTACAAAGTTTCATCATCAACAAGTATTGTTCTTTCTAACATTGCTTAATCATTAACAGGAACCACAATAATTGAATGATTAATTAATTACTTGAGTGATTAAGTGAATGGATTTACGGTGTAATAACGATTTGGTGCTTTGAAATGTTAAATTGTGGTAAAGTTTGGTAATAAAGTTCGTAAGTAGTAGAAAAAGTGGACACAATGGATGTCAGGCATTCTGATGCATTAGTCAACAGCAAAAGCAACAACAATAATAACAATAAAAATTGTAACAATAATATAAAAAAAAATAATAATAACAATGAAAACAATAATAATAATGAAATAAAAATAGAAATAACAGTTTCGGATGGCTGAGGCCTGATTTCTCGGGAGTCACTTTTTACTACTAACGTACTTTCTTTGTTACTGAGGGATATTTCTACCTCGGGTAAAATAATAATAATAATAATACGAATAATAATAACATATTATAAGCATATAATATTATCAATTAATTTTACAGCGCTACTACATCAAAATCCTTTCTTTAGACAATGACAATAATGTCTTGAATCGCAACAAACATAATAATCGATACTAAGTCAACTCTGTGTGAAGAACTGTTACAGGCTCTGTGGCAAACGTACCTCCTGCACATTCTTCAAAATAGATCGACGTAAACCCATCTCATGGATACCAATCTGAAAAGATAAAAATCAATTGCACAATGACTCATTGCTTGTTTAATCTGACTACATTGTGAACAACAGTTAATTGTAAAACATGCTTAGAGTTTTCTTTAAAAAAGAATGTCCAGAAACCTCTTATCTTAGCAAGCCGAGCACGACAAACAAGCCAAATAAAGTGGGTCTTATTCAGTTTAATCGAAGGTGGTTAGAGTTCATCCAGAGATTGGGGGATAGATGTTGCATCAATACATACAAAAATCTTACTCATATTCCAAAAGTTGCACAAAAGAAATATTATGCACACACAGACTTAACAAAATTAGAGAGAACATTGGGAATCAGAACACAAATCCCTGACAGTCATGCCAACAGTGCAACTGCCTGCCACTGCCAAAACAAGGTTGTTAAATCTAAAACTGTGGTCTTCAGTAACATCTACAATTAAAAACCCATCCGAACACCAACCTTTGCTAGGTCAGAATCCGTCATCTGTATCAACGTTTCGATTGATATACGATTTCGTGCAAACTGCGGCAGATATTCGCTGGCGCCAGACGCCTCAAGAATCTTTATAACTTCGAACTCAACACGTTTTTCCTAAAAAACAACAAATAAATTTTTTTAAATGTCAATCAAAAGGCTATTGCCACTTTTAATCCTTAATGATGAACTGTAACATTAGCATCCCATTCACTTTTAATACAGGCTACAAAGTTATGCATATAACATTCTGCTGCACAAAGTCAAGTGTTCTGTGTATGTGAAAGACAAAACTGTTAAACGAAGCAAACTGATCTGTAAGAGAGACTTGCAAATGGATGTGTGAATGAAAATAAGTGTATGCAGCATTGCAGCATAGTGTAACATAACATATAATTGGAAATTTAAATAGCGCTGCTCATAGCAGTGACCATTCAGCAACAATTCCAGTGCATGTAACCCAAGAGAAAAATTAGGTTTTGTGGAGAGACAGATATGTAGGAACAGATAAGTGCATGTGCGCATATTGTATTGCATTGTATTTAGACATTTATACAGTGCCCTGCGAAAAGAAGCAGGTTTTGAGAAGAGATAATGCAGAAGAGAGACTGCCAGCCAGAAGTCTAGAGCGAACAAAAAGAGAAAGTGCATTCCAAAGACAAGGATCAATTATTGACCAAATAAGTACAAATGTATGTGTACATGTGTGTTTATGCAAGATGTATGTACATTGTACAATGCATGCATCAATCATCAATATCATTGGGCCCAACCAATGCCCGTAAGAGTGCGACGCCACTCTCTGTCTGAGTCTGTCTCGCGTCATGTTTCCCAGCCTCAACCGGTCCGGTGAGCAGGTCTGCTCCATACCATAAACATCTTGGAGCAGCTAGACCACCTTGTCTGATTGAAGAGAATATTGGGAGAGAGGCATGAAGGACAACCTGGGTCAATGCCCGCATGTGTCAAAAGGACAAAAACAGTTTCCTGTGCCAAGAGCTGTACCTGATCGATGAGTCTCTGTGGCTTTGAGTCGAGCAGCCTCTGATATTGGACGAGCCAATAGTCCGTCTGATTGGCCAATCGCTGTTCCTCCATTTCCACCTAAAATGTTAATTCACAGCACCACAATGGTAGAAACTCTGCATTTGGGATGGAATGGCCTTCCTCTTGATTTGCGAATGTTCCCACTCTATGAGCACTTGAAAACTAAACTGATCTTTCCGCCATGTACCTTTGAGAAATATCCTTGAAAAGTTGCTATATAAATACTTGAATGAATAAACGAATGTTGCTGTTTAACGACACTGCCATTTCAAAGATGATCAGTGTCGCCCTTCTCCTTTATCCAGGATTCGGAGAGGCACTGACAGAATGCAACCAGTGGTGGAGATCATTCATTCGTTTATTCATTACAAGGATTTATATAGCGCCCCTTCAAGGTGACTACTCAGAAGCACTCCAAATGCAAGGCCCTCAGCAAATAATCGCTACAATGTTCTGCACATTTTTGAAGACCATTCCACAGCTGAGATATAAACATGCCAGGTGGCAGTTCATTCCATTGCAAGGCAAGTAGAGTTTTCTTATAGAGGAGCTACGTAAATGTGTTTACAATTACGATTACTCACCAGTCGAGCGTGCAGCTCCTGTTTGCGTCTGCTCTGTTCATCCATCAGTTGCAGCAGCAGAAGTGTCAGCGCCTTTCTCTTCTCAGCAAGAACATTCTAGATTTTAAAAAAACCAGGCAAATTGATTTGTTTAAAAACTCGACTGAAGCCTTTATCGAACACATACACATGTTCTTAATCCCCATTAGGGCAAAGATTTTTGTCAAAATTTCTGATCCATCTGTACCCCTGGCCAACTCAGTTCTAACAAGCACATGATAAGTGGAAAGATGCAGATATGGTGAGGGAGAGGATTGGCAAGGCTAAGTAAATGAATCTACCGACACTTCATACCCACCGCCACCTCAGAGGACTGCAGAAAAATCTGTTTTTAGTTATTTTGCTATTTCAGTTAAAGTTTCAGTTAATAGAAATGACACTGCTTTCATGTTATCTGCCTTACCATTTGAACGTCGAGCTTGACGCTCCTTTGTTCGATTTCAAGCAGAGTCAACTCGGCCAACTCCTGCTCAATGAGTCGGATCTGTGATGTGATTCGTCGGTGTCGGGCGTCCTTCTGACATTGCAGCACCTCAAACATCTCCTTTTGAAGCGACTCCTAAACAAATACATAATTATACACGACCACAGCCAAGTAAAGGGGGCAATTTTCGTGAATGGATTACGAGGCCAAGATGAAAGCATCCGAGTTGCTACAATATCTATTTTTTACGTTAAAAAAACAAGATGATTACGAGGCACAAGGCTTTCCAACATCACACAGAGTAAATAAGTAAGCAATCTTCATCAGAGCAGGACATTCTTTGTACCACACACAACTCTATTGTATTCGCTCTGTACTAACCTCTGTTAGTAATCGACCAACCAAGATCTTTTGGCGTTTCTCCTTAGCGCTAAGGATGCTCTCGACATGTTCATCCGTATCGTGATATCTGTACGAAACAACAATTGGCAACTCTGAACATAAACAGTATAAAAATTGCCAAATGCTGTTTTGATAGAGAAGGTCAATTGACTCAATTCCAGGTCAAGTGTCATTCATTCATTTCAAAAATTTATACACTTATCTGGGTCAAGAAGCCCAGTCAGAAGCGATCCCAATGACGGTGATACAAAACGGATCTTCAGAGGCTTGTAAAATACTGATGAGTTAACCCTAGGTAACAAGCGTATCTCCAATGGGAGACTATTCCAGACAATAACCGAGAAAGCACGGTGCTGACAGGCTGAGGTACCAGCAGGAGGGTTATGCACTGAAGTAGAGAAAGAAGTAGTCAAAAAGCGAAGCAGAATTAATACTGATTGTGTTGAATTAATAATATCCTTATTAATTAGTATCAGTATTCATATCAGTGCACCTTCCTATAATTTCTAATCACCAAGTATCTTTCATTGATGGCACTGAGCAGTTGAGTGAAAGTACTTGGTACTTAGTCAATCTCATGCAGGACTCTACAATACATTGGATAACATTGGATGGACACATCGCCACCACTTGTCTCTGTCCATCACCAGCTACACCGCCTCCTCCTATAACTTCTCTAGACATCTTAAGTCGTTGCTGACAGAGTCCAGCCAGTTCTTTCTTGATCATCCTCTCTTCTTCTTAAAAAGTCCAGGATATCACTTGTTTGACTCTTCTATCCTCACCAATACGCCAAATTTGCTCCATCCACTTCAGTCTTCTCTCACTGATGATGTTTTCCATATCTTCTTGTCCCATCCTCTCTATGATAGCCTTGTTTGTAAGCTTGTAATCTTTAGTGAAAGACTTGCTGAAATCCCTACACAGCTCCAAATCCCCCAATTCATGGAAGGCTCAAATCTGTACTCTCTGTTTTACAATGGTGAATGTTCTATCCATTTGCTTTCTCTGGAATAAAGTAAAAAAGAAAAAATCAAAACCAGAAGACACAAGAAGCTCTTACAGAGACTTTGATCTTCTCGCATGGTCATCTTGGCTGTTCAGATATTTGTTGACCTTCTGTGCCAGCAGTTCATTGTCTCTCAGGATTTCCTCCATAGATGCTGAAAGCATGGTTACACAAGACATAAAATGGATCAGCTATAACAACATGTCATTAACATAATGACAAGTAAAATTAGATGTACCATAGCTGCTGTTGGTAATTCATAAGAGAACATTTATTTATCATAACAACTATTCTTTGAAACTGCTCAAAGTAGTAAAATCGTAACCGTAAAGTAGGTAGATTTTTGTAGTAAATCTAACGCACCAAAAGATGATGCACCAAAAGCGTAATCTGGTCGACATCTATTGCATTGTATTGTAAATCTTTAAAGCATCGCTCACAGTGCACACCAATCAGAAGTCAGTCTGCTAGAGAAAAGTGGTTACCTAAAGTAGACAAGCAATTTGAAAGTAAGTTGCAAAAAGGTAATTTGTTGGCTGAAAAAGAAACTCTTTAGTTAAAAAAAGGAAAGTCTTGAGTTGAAAAAGTTTTGTGAATTTCAAAAGGTCTTGAGTTCCAAAAGGTAGCACCTGAATTGAAAAGTTAACTCCTGAGTTGAAAATTAAAGGACATGAGCAACTACGCAGAAATGACAAAAAGTCCAGCAACCGAAAAACTCATAAACAAAGAATAGCATAGGACCATGAACAATGGACTCCAGTCATTGGGATAACAAAGGAAAGAAAAACAGAAGAATCTCATCTCACAGCCTGCATGGCAGCCTCGTCCAGAACAAAGGGCCAAAACGAAGAAGTTACCATTTCGCATCTACGGTAATTTAGTCTACATTCATATAAAGAGTAAACAAAGAATTCGTACATAGGACATCCTTTCGCCTGATGTTCTCCAGTTCCCCTTGTCGAACCAAATACCACTGCTCCACTTCAATCCTGTAAGCAGATGAATAAAAGCAGAAGTAAGAGATTTTGTCAGAAAATAGGCTTGAAAATAATTACTTAGAATATGTAAAAATACATATAATTTCGATGGGAAGGGTTGGGTGAAGTGAGAACCAAATTTTCCTGGACAACGCCAGTTATTCAAACCTTCCCGCTGGGCAGTGTCACCAGGTCCAGTTAGCCCCACCCCGCAGGAGTGGGGCTGAATGGACCTGGCAAGAAATGATAATCTTAAAATGAGTTAGATCCTATACCTAAACTAATCTTGGGACCATTTCTCCAATCGCAATATATCAGGATTCAACTTTCCAGTGTATTTTCAAAAAGAATTTGTGCCACGACTGTCCAATCATTCCATGTTGACCACTTCATCCTTTACCCAGTACACTGAGTACAGCCACGCTATGAAAAATCTAACGATGTCTTCCACTTCCACTTACCTTTCTCTTTCCATCTGCTCCAGAAGTTCTTCCGTCTTGCGAGCCTTCTCGTTCATCTCCAACAACCTCGTCACTAATTCGCCAGCGCTGCGTTCCGCTGTAAATCATTAATTCACACTTCATTTAATTTAATTTATGTTAATTTATGTAGTTCCTATAATTATAACATTTAATTTAATTTATGTTAAGACAATGCTACGTTTTTACACATATTCACTGTAACCAAAAATACATTAAATTGTAATTAAATCTAATTATGCTTAATCAAATTGTAAAAATGTCAAATACTGAATGGCAGACCAACCTCAAAAAATAAATACAACACAATAAAAATATTAAATATAGCACCCAATCCATGGTTGGGTCACGAGTGCTCCTGAGTAATAACCTTGAAGAGATGCTGTATGTACAAAGCTCCGTAATAAATTGTTGAATTTCATGAATATCAGTTACATTACCAATTGTTAATTGCTACATTACAACAGTCGTTGTAGAGAGCCTTACTTACCCTCTGTAAGCATTTGAAGCAGCTTTTCCTTTTCCACTTCCTTTCTCTGCTGGGCAACCACCAGCTCGTGATTCAGTCTCTCATGTTCCTTAGAAGCAAACAAAAAACAGATCATCTTGCATACAAAAACGCAGAAGCGAAAACTTAAATAGAATTACAGGCAGGGCTTTCACTCACTGAAACGCAGAACTGAACCTATGTTTATTTTCTGTATTTACAGTTAAGGTCTGCCGCAACTGTTAACATATTTCCCAGGCTACTCCCATTGTATCTGTTAAAAAAAAAATATCAAACCATTATATTGAATATTTTTTCATAAATAGGCGTCATCCAGTGGGATCACTCCCCTCAGGTAGGCTATTGCTCCCTAACATATGCAGCAATGGCTGCATATCAACCTAATTATCAACTACAATTAATCACTGCATTCACTCATTGTGAATGTACCATTGTCTATCTATTGGGTTTTTTTATCAATAAACAACTTGAAATTGAAATACAATGCAACAAAATGCAGTGCTTCAAACACTGTCAGCATTGCGGAATTGTTCTTGTGGACTCTGTGTAGCAACCCCATACAAGTTGCAAATTCTTTTGTTTACGTAAACATATCTTAAGACTATCAATAATTACTATGAAAGATTAAATTTGTAACATGCATTACAGCATCTACAGCATCCAACGAATCAAAAGGAAAGTAACAAAACAGGTAGCTTTTCCTTTGCACATAGCAAGTCCATTGTTTTCAGATCACTGGCTCGTCAATCATTCACCAATTTCACACAATGCATTAGAATTCAAACCCAGATAACTGTATAAAGTTACATCAAACTGAGGGGCAATCTCAATCGACAATTAGATAAGGAAGAAAACAACTATTAAAACCAAAACATAACTTTAAAAAAAATTCTAATGAAATTAGCTACTGACAAAAGCCATAAACTCGAGCAGATGGCTCTTTGAAGCGGCTGCGTTGGCGGCTAAGAGACTCTGCTGCTTCTGGTCGTCTTCCAACTGCTTCTCAAGAACCAGCCGCTCCTTTCTCTTCTTGTCCTGAATGACAAACAACAGCACATACTTTGACAGCTAGTTCTTACTGTCTTACATGTCGTGTACACTAAAGAACCAAAATGCCATGCACCAAAACTAAAGAACAGAATTTGTGCATACATGAATGAATGCATATTTTTTTCTTTTAGCACCCCTCAAGACTATCTACTCAGGATTGTTCTTGACACAACCATGGCTAAAGAGTGGAATTTGAGTCTTGAGGCTAGAGTGGAATGTGGCCACAAGGGTTCTAGGATATTAAGTGCTGTTCTTCAGCAGTCTGTAATGCAGTGTTATAAATGAATGCAGCAACCAAGTGCAGAGAAATGTGCAGTGAATTTAAAAGCTGAGGACCAAACACCAGGCATGCCAGCTAGAACAACATTTTCCAGGTTTGCTGTTCTGATCAACTTCAACTTATCCACTCACTCTAAATAAGAATTTCTAAGAATGTTTTCATTACGTAAAAATTAATAAAAACTCTAGTGTTAAATAGATTTAAATTACCTTTAGATTTTCATACTGCATAACAGTGTTCTGGAATAGAAACCAAATGCACTAACTGCAGACAAAAATGACTCCAAGAGCAGTATTGCAATCTGTTATGATGTGATTTCCACAACTTAGAACATTGTTCGGAGAAACAATCAGAAGCAGAGAAGTTTGGAGAAATTTCATAAAGGCCTCATCGTCATATCGATGACGGAGGAGAAGACAGCAGAAGATGATGCTGGCAAATAGTTAAGTAAACCGGTTCTGTACAATACCAAAATGATATCAAAATTGAATTTCTGTATGTTGACTCTACTTTGAGGATTTCAACTGTGCTCCCCAAAACGGTTTTCAATTTAAAAAAATGAATATATTCCTCTGGGTTGGCAGAGATTTTAACTCCACACATTGAGCTGATGGATAGTTCAGCACACTAATTTCTAAACTACAGCACACCTCTGTAACCTGATTTCTAGTTCCTATAATACTATAATAATAACCACTGTAGACTAGTTTTGGCGACTGCATCCACTGGTTTCTCTACCCACCATATCCAGGCTTTAGTTTCTCTACCCATAAAAGACTGGTTCTTGGATTCTCTAAACACCACAGACAGCCTTTCGGCTTCCCCAAACACCATATATCCTGGCTTTGGTTTCTCTACCACGGCAGCATAGCTTCCTGTTTCTCTGATCCATGATCTCGACCAATATTTTCCAGCGGTTCAACGTACGTTATTTGCAATTTCACTTCAAGCACCCTTCAACTGGTGTCTTGGGCAATGGGCATACATATATAAGACAATGGCTTCCATAGAAGTCTCTTGATTAGAACGCATGAATGTCAAAGTGAAAGACTATTGTTGAGATATGCCAAACATTCTTCCAACCTCAAGCGAAGAATTGCTGCCGAGACGTTGCGCATCTCGTGTTGGCGACACCACAGGAGACGGTAGGACATTCAGCAAAACCATCGAAGGAGGAATGTAGGAAATGCCAGAATCTATAATGTTTGAAAAGAATGCAGAAAATGTATTCGTCTGGCAACGTAAACTGGCAACATCTTTTCACAAATTAACACAATACTTGTAATTATTAATGTAATGGCTGTTTATAGACGTGCTGCTCATTCTTGTCAGCAATCTCCTACATGTCATAAACAATGTTCTTTCAGATTTGCTAAAGGAATGAATGAATGAATGATGTTTAATTTCAGACAGATGATGTGCGTAGGACTGTTAGAATGTAACATACCTTTTAAAATTGTTTATTAGATGTATGAACTAAAAAACGCAAAAATCAGCAAATGGCTGACTTTCAACTGAGCTCCTAACACATGAGGACTTTCAAAACACAATAAAAGAGAAGAAAACGCACCCTGGCAGAGCATCTTCATAATCACTTCGGTACCTTGAGCACAATTGGCTAAAAAGCAACAAATTTCTGTTAAATTCATCACAAGCGATCTCATGAAAATCTTTCAAAAAACACATCAACATCACGTTTGCCAAAACGACCAAACAGAAAAGTCTGGCGACAAATTCTTAAGAAAGTCCTACCAAGATTTACTTAATTAAACTGAGAACTTTACCACGAAAATGCTGCAGCCTATAGCTAGACTAATATCAAAGCATTACTAGGCCATCTGTAGGCCATCTATAGGCCAATGCATCATGGCTGATGCTAACCTGGAGAAGGATAAACCATCCGGGCAGCATCAAGCGTCACCATCTCTAGGGTCTTCACATGGCAAAGGGTCCGTGGCAAACGCGTGATGAAATTATCCGAGATATCAAGGAACCGTAGGCTGCATAATCGACAAAGGCAGTCGGGAATAATCTTGAGCTGGTTCCCTGTTGGCAATAAAGAAAATGAGCATCATAAACTGGTAATGTAAGCAATCACAGTACATGTATCAGGAAAACTAATATTCACTCATTCGTTTCAAGAATTTAAACAGCATTCTCTTCAATAAGCCCACTCAGAGCAGAGGTGGGCAACACGCAGTTCACGGGCCAGGTTCTGACTCTTAAGGACCTTTCAACCGGTCTCTGACATGTCTTTTATATTAGCATTGCACTGGCACATGGGAAGCCCCCCCTCAATCGATTTATGTATGTAAAAAAAACCTAAAACATATGGCACTTTATAGTACGGTATATATGAAATCACAATGCAATTATCATGAAATGTTACCATGGTAATTTATAGACTATATGAAATCAAAACATTTGTTATTATCATAGTAGGTGACTAGAATGTAGGTCACAAGAAATGCATCAACCAATAGAGACTAGAGACATAACAAATCTGACAGAGCATGCACCAAAATGACCAATCAGCATTGAATAAATTAGGTCAAAAGAGTTGAGCATTTGACCTTTGAGGTTGAGAGTTTGTAAGGCAGACAGTGACGCAATACTTTCTGGCAGAGAGTGGAGTTGATTTCGCTCGACATTCAATATCTGCAGGTTGTGCAAAACTCCCATTTCATCAGGCAATGCTTTCAGCTGATTGTCATGCAGGTCTAATATCTGAAGAGATAAAGTCAGTCCAGGTTTATAAAATTGTTCCGTATCTATAAATTTATAAAGTGCCCTTCGCAATAGGGACCAATCAGAGGTGCTCCCTGTGCAAAGAACCATAGAAAACAAAGTGGTTTGAGGCACATGGAAAGTAAAAAGATGTGTGTGGGGCAATTTTAAGTAAAGGGACAAAATAATTGTTTCACGATAGTTTACAAAGCAACATCTGCAACACACTAATTAATCTATAGTAAAAATAATAATTTATTCAGAATTTGTTATAGCATTTATAAGCATGTGCGATTTAATTTTTTGCAGAAACATGATCATATAAAATAACTGCAAATAATTTGCACTTCATCGCACTTCATATGTAGTACAATAGTCATTGATGTACTTACTCGGAGTGCAAATAAATCTAAGAAATTGCCACCACCCTTCAAAGACAAAAGGCTATTGGCGTGGATCAAAAGTGTCTACAAAAAAGTTAAAAAACTGATTAGCTAAATATTTCGCGTCAAAAATTCTTAAGAGAGTAAAATTATTATCTTTGCTGCTTGCACTTCCAAGGCCAAAAGAATTTCTTATGATTCGAATTTATGTGTGACACTGTGATGCTAAAATTGCTTGTAATAATAATAATATTAAAAATAAAAATCCAGTTTTAATCTCTTACGGCCAGAGGAATCCTTACATCCTTACTATCTTGGGCACAAATGTATAAACAATAATAACATATAGTAGTAATGATAACAATGAGGATAATATTAATAACAAATAGTAATGATAATAATAAAAAGTGTTAGCAGCACATCAAAATCTACTGTTATACACTTGAAAAAGAAACTGCGCTCCAGATCAGAATCATGAAAACATGAAGTGTGATGTACAAAATTGTAAATAAAACGCAGCATGTCTTACCTCCTTCTGAAGAACCCTGCATAGAGAAAAGACGCCTTTAGGAACCTGAAACAATGAGAAAAACAATTCATTTGAATGCGCTTTGTACCAATCGAAAAACTTTCAAAATGCTGAACAATAATAAAGTTTTACAGGTTCAAACCCCGACATGAATAACTTCCCAATTTTTAAAAACTACTTCTGTGTCTTTTGAAATCATGCCAATCAGAAAAACCCAAATGGGAATACATAAATTTTCTGGCTCTGCCTCCATTTATTTATTTATTTAGGATGTCTTATATAGCATAGGTTACTCAGAAGCGCTAACTGCTCAACCATGGCTAAATAAGAGAGTTTTGAGATTCTTAAGGGACAGAGTGGAGTGACCTCTGGGAATTAAGCGCAATGTAACAGGAAGACCGTTCCAGGTTATAGGACCAGCTACCATTGCCCCCTGCAGTGATTGTATGATTGAGTGATGAACTCATTGACTAATCCACTCAATCCCGATTCATTCAACGATGACAGATAAAAGATAGACATTACTACCTCAGAAAGTTCACATGCTGATAGATCAAACACAGGATCAGGACATTCACGCGCCTACACACAAAAATAAATCAACAGATTCAAAAACACAGAATTCTTCATCAGAAAGAAGAAGAGCACTTAAGCTAGTCCTGAGGTAGCCATGGGTATCCAGTGTTAGCGACTTCATTTTCTTAGTCTCAGCATATGAAAGTGGGTGGCCAGTCCTTTCCATCACTGTCTCATCTTCCCACTGGACAGTCTACAGTCAGTGTATTCATTGAAGCTGAGTTGGCTAGGGAATACTGGTAAGCAGAAATCTCAACTGAAATTTTCTGCCCTGGCGGTGATTTGACCCCCAACCTCTCGCTTGGCAGCCCAGTACATTAACCAATACATCACTGAGCACATCACTTATTATAAAACTACTCTATAAACACGAGGCATTTGGAGCAGGATGTTTTGATGCCATATTTTTACCTCTTCCTCTTTTTGTGGAACGTATGTACATTCGTACAACCAAGTTTTTCTATCCCTCCCCCTTACAAAAGTTAATTAGCTAAAGTCATCTATAAACACTTGCTTTACTGCAAGCTACTATTTATTTTTTTAAGCATCATATTTGATAGCTAAAATTTGCTTGTTAACTGTCAAGGTTTACTGTTTAGACCTGAACAGAATTAAATAATAAAATGTAATCAAATCCCATCGGACGACTATAGAATAATACAGAGTTAAAAATAGGCTAATGTAGACATCATAACTAAAATTTGCGTAGGTAAATTTCAAGTTATAAGGAGGCTATGGCATATATTTAAAAATTTATAGTACAATAGAAAATAAATAATATAATAAAACATCGAGACAGTTGATATCTGATGTCTTTTATATACCGACCAAATAGAGCTGGTGTTCCAGACGACTTTTTGACTCAGCCGATGGTTGTCCAGACCTCTTGAATGACCGCTTGAAGATCGACATCACTTCAACATTCAGTAAAACACTCAGTTAACATTTGAAATTGGTGACTACAGCAACTTTTAAAATTTTTATTGTATTCCAACGCATCCAGTAACAAATGCCTCTTCAAGAAAACTTGTAAAAACTGCTCTTCACCAGACCATGTGTTAAATATGCATGTAGCATATATGTTCATTCATTCATTCATTCGGGAATTTATATAGCGCCCTATCAGGGAAACTACTCATAGATGCACCCAGCTCCAACAAAACCAAAACGTTTTAGGTCTAGTGCTCAAGGAAAGATTCATTCTGTCATGCAGTTTGCAATCTTCTGGTACGATTACTAGATTACTGCTGCTCACTCTACATGCCTCCCAAGGGCCAACTCCAATTCTTTCCATGCACATCTCAAAACTGTTCTTTTTAGCTGTGCTGGGCTGGGAATACTTCTGAATAGTCATCTTGAAGAGGTGCTATAAAAATCTCATAAAGAATGAATGAATGAATTTGGTGAAGCCCTGATATAGCACTGTCAAACGCTCTTGCACATTCCATTTCGCTGAGCCCTGCAAAGCAATAGAACTGACTAGCAAGATTTGTCTTAAGGAGTTCAAACTCTTTTCTTCCTTAAAGAAATGCCTTAAAACTCAATATTTCTCATGGCTTTCAAGAATCTGGATATCTAACAGCTCTTCAACTGGTGACTGACTAATATTACTGTCTCTGATCTGCAATTCTATGTGACTGCTTTATACATTGAAAATGATTGTGATAATTCTTTAACAATCTATGAAATTTATATACATGTGACCTTGGCCAAGAAAAGGAACCATTGTCAGAAAAGGACTACCGGTAGTTCTATTTCCATTGGCATATATCATGAGAATTTAACTGAAAAACCTTCAAGACGTTTGGTCCAAACTTAAATGAAAATATAAAAAATCATTTGGTGACAAATCACAAATAAAAATTCAACCTGTCTCTATCAGATTCATTAATCACATGTATATTTTGGCCTGAATACATCATGCTATGCAATATTAATATTGCACTTGTAATACAGTGAGCACAGGTGTAGCTGCTGCATTAATTAAATGTAAAAATCAATAATCATGATCTGGCTGATCTAGTAGGCCTAAGCAACAATAAGTCCCTTTTCTTGGCTGAGGTCATATATACATTATACAGCCTCTTCAAGATAATTACTCACAGGTGTTCCTTGCCAAGGCCTAGTCAAAGAGGAAAGCCTTATAAAATAGTTTGCCTAAAAGAGGTGCTATTTAAATAATTAAGTTAATAAAAAAGACCACAATCCAACATAATGATCTTCAGTCGCATAGACAATAGAAGCTCATATTATAATAGATGACATCTATAGGTTGTAGACTTTCTAAAAGTGGATGTCTTATGGTGACTGCTAACAATTTTTAATAGGCACCATCTGATTTGAATAAATGTTTAAGAAAATTCTTCCAAGAGAATAGTCTCCTCAAAACTTAAACCACTGGCACTCAACCCCGCCCCCCCCCCCGGTTACCACTCGTCTCAAGTTTTCCAACCGAGTCATATACAACACTGCACCACGTCTCTGGGACTATCTTCAGGACTTCTAAACTCTGCACACTTCTTGGGTTGAAGTCCAAATTCCCGATCCAGACGACAATCGCTTTAGCAGCTGCTCTGCCCTTCCGATCCTCCGTCAACCAGATTTGGACCTCCTTCGGACTACTCATACGGACACACCTTTGACTCAACGCACCGCTCGTGAATAAGTTGGTGCCCTACGCTTGGCTTCGAGTGGCGCTTTAGAAGTTTGATGGAGATTACGAATCACATAAAAAAAATTATATTCAATCAGAGCTACAAGTGATTTTGCGTTTAAAACGTACCGATGAAATGAAACTGCCGCAATTAACGTTTAGACGATCCTCTTAATCATAATCATTTTGCCGTCATCTGTCAAGCCAATCCGTTTTTGTATTGAGCAATAATAATACACAGCAGTCGACATTATTTCGGGGATCATAGATTATTAACCAATAGAATTCGTCGTGCGTGTTTTGAAGCAATCAATGCGCAAGGGTTTATGGGAAAATGGGGTAACCAGTTGCTCAATGTGTGAAGTAAATAAGTAAGTATACGTAAATAAGTAAGTAAGTATATGCGTAAGTTTTTTAATATAACCAGCTGGCAAAGTTGGCAACCGACACTGGTGAACAAGTTTACAGCTTGATGTAGAATAGTTCCACAGTTCCTACAATAATTGCGCAACTTAGTTTTCAGGAATTGATGACTGTGGAAAACTTTAATTTGACATACCAAAAATAATTACAGGAAGTGGAGTTACTTAAGTTTAAGTTATAATTATCGGAAAATCACAAGAAGATATTAATAATAAGTACGAACCTGCCTGAAGGAAGAGAACCAAAGAATTGTAAGACTACATCACGGTCACGCCGCTAAATAACGCCGCTATAAAAACCATTTCTGATTTCTAGCGGCACCTAGCGTTCGACTACATATGTGAATAGAAGCGATTAATGTTTGTTTGATTAATATAATATTATTATTAAAGTTGTTATCGGTTGATATTTTCATTTTGGTTAGTACGTTTTAGGTTTCAAACAACTTTTATGTCTGAATAAATGTATTTGCGATTTGTGTACAATAAGGAAGGTTCTAGATTACTTTCGAACTGGCAATTTCTGAAGCCGGTCATAAACCTTGCACGTAGGACATTAGAGAAAATTTATCGAACCCGCATCTCAATATTCTGCCTCGTCGATAAATTTTATCTCCATTTGAAATTATCTAATGACCGTTATAAATTTCCCCTTTAAGCTATTTAGTGGGCTCAACTTGTCGAATTTGGGCAGTGATAACCCGTTACTGTGCGACCAATGACATCACTGTGTTGCCTGGTGCGATTTTATGCTCTGTCTTTTATACACTTGTAACTAGTTTGGTAAAGTGATCCATTTGTTAAATTGTTGTTTTCTGGTGTTTAATAATTAATTTCTTTGCGTTTGTTTACAGCCTTGAGACAGACTTTAACCTTTCTTTTTGCTTTAATTACTTTGTTTTATTTTTTGTTTTGATTTTTATCTTACCCACCATGGCTAAAAATCAGAACGGCAAGATAATCTTCAGAACTATCCCATTGGGGTCTTATCGAGAACTGTATTCCTGTCCATCATGTCTTCGACCAGCGACGAAACGCAGTCTAACGAACAGGCTAAGAATTACAGCGACCACAACCTGATAGTCAACTATCTACCACAGAGTACAACAAACGAAGAGTTAGCGACGCTGTTCAGCAGCGTTGGACCGGTAAAGATGGCGAAAGTCATAAGGAATCGCCTGACGGGGATCAGCTACGGCTTTGGATTCGTCGAATACGAAAACGAATCGGACTCCCAGAAAGCAATCGACGGGCTGAACGGTCTCCAGCTTCAAAACAAACGCATCAAAGTCGCAATTGCTCGACAGGGCGAGAACATAAAAGGAGCGAATCTGTACATCCGATATCTGCCCAAGAGCTTTTTCCCTAAGGACCTGGAGGAACTGTTCGGACCGTTCGGCCACATCGTGCAAGCGAGAGTGCTCATGGACAACATCACCGGACTATCTCGTGGAATCGGTTTCGTGTTGTTCAGTTGTCGCGACGAGGCGACGCAGGCGAAAGATGCTCTCGACGGCAAGGCCCCGCCCGGCCACACGCAGGCCCTGAGCATAAAGTTTGCCGAGGAAAACAAAATGGTGAAGCAGCCGCAGTCGTTTGTACCTCCAGGCGGTGCATTCCAGCCGTACATGCCCATTCTTCCCGGCGGTGCACGCATTCCGTCGGCCGTGCCCTCGGCCATCCCTATGGCCAATCGTATGCCAACGCAGGGCATCAGGCCGCGGCCGTCGCGACCATTTGTCGAGGGTTTCGGTGAGGGTTATCAGAATCATTTCGGCGGGGGACCAGTGCGTTCGAGTCTCATGGCCCAGCGTTTCAATCCAATGCCATACCGTCCAGTAGCACCACCTACAGCCCAACTGGCTCCGACACCGGATGAAACAAACGGCGCAGGGTCGTCGGCCACGAATCCCGACGGTTACGTTTTATTCGTCTATAACATCGGTACGAGCACCGATGAGCGCTCGCTCTGGCAACTGTTTTCGCCGTACGGATCGATTAAGAAGGTCAACGTTGTGCGGGACTTTGAGAAGCAACAGGGAAAGGGATACGGCTTCGTTGCCATGTCCGACTACCAGGAGGCCTTGTACGCGATTCAGCAGCTTAACGGATTTGTCTTCGCTGATAAGCCGCTACAGGTGTCTCTGAAATGTCCAAAAGCTGGAAAATAACTACTAACAGCCTGGAGAAATTACATCTTTTTACTGACAGTGATTTTAGCTGTAAACCCTGCGATGAGTATGCGTACAGAGACTAATTTTTGCTGTGCAGGGAGCCAGTACATCCAGCTTCCAATTGAAACTGTAAAGTAAATCTATTACTTGCCATGAACTCTGGACTCGTGTGTCTTATTCAGCATGTTGTAAACTTCTTATTTTTCAGGACCAGCGATATTTACACTTTGTGACAAACGTTTTTCACTTCCATCGTTATTTGTAATGTCATTGATTGGTCTGTGATTGACACATGTGTGTGTTTTACTGTGAAATGAATGATCATGGTAATTGTTACGAATATTTTATTATATGCAAGTACAGTGTGCATGATGAATTTTGAAGCATGCTCATGGGTTTTTAAATTCCAGTAACGAAAAGTTGTTAAATAACAGAACAGAAATGATTACTGAGTATGTACTATGTAGTGTTTGTTGTACTATATAATGTTAGTAATTCACTTCATTCATATTGAAATTTATATATATCTTAAATGCCATTCAAGAAAACTACTCGGAGGTGCTCCCAACTCCAGTAACTCATGCAATAAATATTCTTATTATTTAACCCTTTACCCGTTCATTTTTCCCGTTAAGCCTGTGTTTTCAGCAGATATTCTCAGGGCAAACGGGTAAAGGGTTAATAATACAGGTTTTAGTAAGTTGAAAATGTATAGCTAAAACAGATTTTACAAAATACATTGGAAAGTGATTCAATTCATTTATTGAACCCAGGAAATGCATTTTTACAGTTAAACAAACAAACAGTGCATCAATAGAACAAAGTAACAATGAAACAATTAAAACAGCAGATTTAAATAAATTAAGTGGGAACAAAGGCCACACCTGAAGGTATGAGTCCCACTGGTAGGGGCCCATTGGACAAGTGAGTGGCTGAGTGAGAATAGATGGACTGTTAGAAGCTAGATGGGGTATCATGTATTTTGTGTGTTTAGTGTATGAGTATGGACAAGTCCTTTGAAATGTGGTAGACTCTTGAGCATTTTTAATGTCACTGGGTAAATTGTTCCTACTAGGGGCTTGAAAATTTACGAGTGTTGGTTCTGGCATACTGACACATAAAGACACGGTTGCTTCTAGTAGAGATAGCTGATGTGACTTGGATGAAAAATGACAGGAAAGCAGGAGGTAGCATAATTATTATTAGCATACTTGATAGATCCAGTAAGGCTATAAAATGAATAAAACAAATTGAAGTACTGGTAACAGAAAACTTTAGTTCTAATTGGCGAAGATATTCATGTTAGAAAAATGACATTTGTGATTTGAATCCGCCGAGTTGTGCAGCTGTTTTCGCAACGGATGAAAATCGTGGTCTTTGTTTCAGTTCATCTGCTTTCGACTTCTTCAGTTTTCCAGAAGTTGCAGGATTTCTGCAGTTGTGCAAAACACAAAATTACGTGAATCAGTAAATCTTCTGAAATTTAAAAAAAAAAGAAACAGGCCCCATTGTAAATATGGGTAACAAACGTTTTGGAAGGTGTGTGCAAAAAGTACCGCTAAATCATTAAAAAATATCTTCACGTGATCCTTGTAATTTTGCACAATATATAGATTGTGTTTAAATATATTTTTTAAGGTTTTAATTGGCAACTTGGCATCAAAAACCTAAATAAAGGATGTTATTTCAAAGACACTTGAGGGAAAGTTCACTTCAAACGGCAGAACACAGATTATGAAGTGAATTGTGAATTCTGAGATGAAGATATGAGACAATGGATTGATCCAGCAGGTAAATATCAGACAGATGGTATAAGAAGCTTGACAAGCAAGGTACATGTATGTAAGTTAGAGATAAAACTGCATTGGATATGCCAAGGCACCTTAGATATGTGCTGTGATTCGAAAGTTTGTATGGTATAAAACAAGGAGTTGTGTGAAGAACTGAAGATGAAAACATACGCGAGAAGCATGTCAACTGTCTTCTGTGTTTCTTTCGTCCTTCTACTCTTTGCTCCAAAGACGGCCACTTCTGCGGCAAGACACTGCAAGCAACAGGTCGACATTATCAAGCAAAGTGAAGCAAATATTCAGAGCGGACAATAATTCGAAGCAGTCAGGATTTACTCTCATCAATCCAAGTTCTATTGATGCAAGAATAATTTCATCAGATCCACTTACTATCTGAGCAAGAATTGCTTCCAAAAATCCAACTTCCATTTAACCAGCTACTATTTAAGCAATATTTTCATCAATCCAACTTCTACTGAAGCAAGAATTATTTCCATCAATCCAATTTCTGTTTAAGCAACAAAAATCATCAATCCAACTTCTATTAAAACAAGAATTATTATCATCAATCCAACTTCTATTTAAGCAAAACATTTAGTCAATCCACTCAAAATTGTCTGCTCTGAATTGTCCGGCTGCTAATTGTCCGGAAGCCATACAAAAGACATGGTAGGCCTGCATTGTATTATTTGTGACTTACTGAAATGCCTAATAAACCCATAAACCAGCAACTTTGTAGAAAGGCAAGTATCTTTCACAGTGCTGTATAAAAACTTCACTCTTGATGGTCCATCTTTCTTGAATAAGTAAGCTATTAGCCTCTGCACTGAACTTCTTTGCCCCTTTTCCACAAGAGTTTTAAAACCATTCTCTTTATTATTTATTTATAATATTATTAGTATTATATAAATTTGTAATGCACGCAAGAAATGTGAATCTGAGGCGCGAAAATCTTTGGATGTGGTTTGTGTCTCTGAGGAGTTTTTCTTGAAGTGGCGCTATATAAATTCATGATTACGATCTATTCCAGTACCTTCTTCATCGCACGTAGGGCTCTGTCAACATCTCCGTTAGACAGGTAACAGGATCCGATCGTTTTCCACGCGTCTGCTACTTCCGGGGAAAAATCACCGTAGCGCTCTTGCTTGGCCGAAATCGTTGACAAAAGCAAAGTGACTCCTTCCTACAGTACAAACAATGACGTAATGTAGGGTACATCTTGCTTGCGTCTAGGAAGAGATATAATTTGTGTAAAATTTACATCATTACATGATTACCATAACATCCATTGTTTTATGAACCGAAAATTATTTTTAACTAAGTACGGAAATTTCACAAGAAACTTGAGTAATATATGACGTGGTCTTCTTATGAGTCTATTACAGCACAGATGGGAAAGAGTAAGGGTCTGCAATGGGTTTGTAACTGATTAGCATACATGTCCTAGGCAATTATGTAACTTGCTGTTCTACTTTTTATTCATTTTTATTCATTTTATTTAATACTGTTGCTTATTATTTAAAATTATTAATGCAATATAATGTTTATTATTTTATTTAATATATTGTAATTAGTAACCCAAGTGACACAGCACTTACCAGTGACTATAATTATTCAGTAGTGCTTCCACTCAGCAAATATATCGTAAATGTGAAAATTCCTAAATAAATTTAAATCAAGACCGAGCATAATCATAGGCGTACGAGGCGGGGGTGCAGGGGGGGCAATTGCCCCCCCAAATTCGGGCAAGTTTGGTGGTTTTTTCGGGCAAAACAGACCCGAACGACTAAAAAAAAAAGGTCGTCAAGTTTCGGGCAAGTCTGTCGGGCAAAAATAGTCACGGACGACTAAAAAAAAAAAAAGGTCGTCAACTTTTTGGCCGGACGGATAAATTTTTCAGGCAGAAGTTCAATCTTTGCCCCCCCACTTCTGAAACCTCCCATGCGCCTATGAGCATAATTATTAAGAGAACAGTTTCTAATGATTTCGAAAATGTTAGTTATTGGTTAAAAATATCTGGAATTACTTCCAGCCGATCCGTGCGAATGAGGAGATGTGCCATTTCATCTTGAACAGCCAACGTTTTCTCGTGACTTGATCCATAGGTTGATTGGTAAACTGACAGACTGTCGCCAAAGTATCTTTCAGCAGAATCTGAAATGATGAGTCTCAAATTCATTCACGCTGACAATTTATGTAGTGACTCTTCAAGGGATCTACTCAGAGGTACTCTCTGCACTACCCCACACGATTTTAAGTGCTACACGAAAGGAATGCATTGTTTGTTGGGCATGGTGGTGTAAGGTATGTTCTGTGCTTTGGAGTTGAAAGGTTGCGATTTCGAATCCACCTCAAGAAGCTGCCATGTAGGGACCCTGAGCAAGTTCTTCACTCGTAATTGCTCATGCGCTTCGGTGTGAAACTCCAATTCAGTGTCCGCATTGCAGTCGGGAGTGTCTCTGAGCAGAAATCTTGAAGGACCACCATAACAAATTGCAATATACTTTATCTTTTACGATATTCCTATACCAATCCCACCAACAGTTCTAGTCCAGTACCTGTCTAAAAATTTACGAGATAGTAAGACCTTTCCTAGACATCTGAACGAAGAACAGTTCATAGAATCAAACATCAAACTCACTGTCTGCGTATGGGTCGTTGGCTTTTGTGTATGCCTGAGCCAAAGCAAGTGAAGTATCAGCAACTTCCAAAGATCCTTCCGCATGTCTAAATAAACGAAACAAATAAGACGTCATCACAAAAACAGTTGATTCACCAACTACAAATATATTTAACATTGTATGGGTGTCCTTCAAAATATGTACCATATGCTTTGTTCTTTTGTTTCCACATCTTTTGAGATTCCTGTCTTGGATTTTGATTCGATTTGCCCTGGAAGTGGCTTGCATCATGAGTTTTGCTTAGTAACGAATAGAGTGTGGCAATGTGTGGCCAGTTGGTTAGAGTGGTTGGCAAGTACTGCAGAGAGGAGTGGGTTCAAGCCTTGCTCAGATTCTCAGCTATTGTGTGGGAACCTTGAGCAAGTCATTCACTTAGAATTGTATTATTGTCCTGTTCACTTCTGAACACCAGCAAATGCACAGCAGTTTACAGAAGAAATAAATAAGAGAAATATTAATTAGGCAAATAAATACACCATTCTCATAATAAAACTTCTTTTGGCAACAACACTAGCTAGGGTTAGATCATGCGGCCTGAGTCAAGTATTGTATGGAGTAACCTTACGGAGAGGGAGGAGGTCGTGAAGAATGTGACAAGGGTTTAAAAGGATAGAGCGGAAAAGAGCTGAGTCAGCTCTGGAACACAGTTTATCGAAACTAGGAAAATCTGTAGAGAAGAAGCCCAAAAGGAGCCACTGGAAAACCCTAAGATTTAACATATAAAGTTAAATATAATTTTTCCAATTTTACCGTAATTACTGAGTAAATTAATTGGTAAGTGTTGAGTCCATCAATTACTGAAACGTTGACTTACCGGGCAGTTGCTACAGAATGCGCCTTCAGATAAAATTCAATTGCCTTCGTATGGTCAGAATGTTCTCCCTTACTTTGCTCAACCTGTAAAAATTTAAGTAATGGTTTGAAGTTGAATACCAGACAAATCACACATTTTAAAATACAAATCCGCCATATGAAAATATTTTCTCATTGCAATTCAAACCAAACAACAATTTGCAATTGCAAGAAATAAATACCAATATTGCATCACTTAACTGCTACGAAAAGACAAATATCACATTGCCCTCTGGCAAGTTATTTGTTCTCTGGGAGACCGCTATTGTGAGGGAAAGCGGTATTGTGATACACTTAAATTGTCAGTTATGTACGGGGGATGGGGAGGCATTTCTACATGCATATATTAGAACGATAATGAAATACGCACCTTTCCTAGGCTTTGGTAGATATTGATAAGATCTGTACAGTCTGCTCCTTGCTGTGAAATCGTCATCTTCATTGCTTTCTCAAAGTGCATTGAAGCAACAGCTGGCTTCTTCTGTTTGTACGCCAATCTAGACAAATAACAAGAATAATTTAATACGTAATTATGTTTGTGAAATCTGAACCAGAGTCAAATGGGTAGTATATGCACTCAACTTCTGTTTGTACGCCAATCTACAAGTACATGTTAGTTTGAACAGTTAACTTTCCGTAAAGCTACGAACACTCTCACTTGGCAACTTCTTCACATCTAAAGCACTTTTGGGCCAGATTTAGCCAGTAGTGTAGTCCTAAAAAATGAAGTGGGGGAACGCTCCTTATAATGATATTATTAGTAGTAGTACTATTATTAATATTCCATTATCCCTGGAAAAAAGTGGGGGAACGGCGTTCCCCACCCGTTCCCCCCCCCCCCCGACTACACCACTGGATTTAGCCCAATACAAAGCCCCTACAATAAGCAATGGCTGAATAGTGAATAATGCAGAAATTTTGTTTGCCCTGTTAACCTTCAATAGCATGCTTGTTTTTGCATCGTTCTAATTTTGATACAAATAACAAGAATAACTTGATATGTACATGTAATTATGTTTGGGAAATCTGAAGCAGAGTCAAATGGGTAGTATAAGCACTCAACTCCGGCTGCACTAGGCCCAGAAACTCAATGTCTTCATTGAAAATTGTCTATTTTGATACAAAAATTTTTTTTTATCAGATTATTATAAGTTATAATCAAAATAAGTACACTGGAAACTTGTTAAAAGGTTGTCCTTTGAAAGCCATTGTAATAGTCACCTTTTAATAGTTATGTTAAAGCTCAAATAACATACTTCTTACTGCGTTATAGCAATGTAATATGTATATTATAAATACTTGTGCTATGACTAACACATAGCCACACTTACGTTAGTTTTGACAAACATTAAGAGTACCTGGCCATGGCTAAGCAAAGCTTGATGTCCCATTCTTCAACATCATCGTGAGAGATGGAAAGGATCTTGGAAAATTTCTCGAACATCTTTTCCGCTTTCGCCAAAGCAGCCTCCGCCTCTGGCAGCTTAAAGATTGAGGTCAAAGAAGTCAAAGCTAGACGACATTTCCAACAAGTTGCATTATATCATCACATAAAATGTAATATTTAGAACCAGTCATTACTATGGGTAATGTTTAAATAGGTTCCAGTATAATTTTGTTACTTAATGTGTGTGCAATGAAAGGTAGGCTACCAACGTAAAGACACTAAAGTAAAGGTTCCAACGTAGAGGCATTTGAAGAA
The DNA here is from genome assembly GCA_945859605.1 of Lumbricus rubellus. Classification (NCBI taxonomy): domain Eukaryota; kingdom Metazoa; phylum Annelida; class Clitellata; order Crassiclitellata; family Lumbricidae; genus Lumbricus; species Lumbricus rubellus. Next base: position 4,766,331 of record OX243813.1, on the reverse strand, counting down.
AATGTTTATTGACTAAATCCTGCACAGTGCAAGGGTTTTACAAAAGATGATAATAATAACAACAGTAATAATAATAATAATAGCAATTTATATGACGTCGTGAGATGGTTATATGGCGCCTTGACATGGTCATATCGATACAAGGGTGCCTCACAAACAGCTAAGTGCTGTATTATCCTTAGCCAACAAATAAGATTCAAGCCTCCATTTTGAAAGAGTCAACTGCAAAAAAGTGGATTAAGACTTTGCTGGATAGGCAAAATAAAAGTTGGCACGACTTGGAATTATGAACCAATCTTCAGAAAATGGCTCATGAATGCCAGCCATCCCACTCTCACAAAATATCACAGTTCGCAAACTTTGAACCATAACAGCAACAGCAATGCACATAAATCTTGCCATCCAGGCCAAATGTTATCAGTCCCTATGGTTCATTAGATCAATGAACAACGCACCAGTGAATGATATAAGTTGCATCATTGACAAATACCAGAACCACAGATCTGAATTAAATCATATTCTATTTGCGCCAGCAGATTTACGACGTACTCGCAGGTGGCATAAAAGTATTCAGTTTAAGCAGCACAGAGAACATTAGTCATGCTACATAAACTTCAGACTATACACCGTCCTATCTGCAGCAAAGGATATTTCTTTTCGGCCATACACGCTCGGCCAAGAGTGTGATACATCTCCACAAACATGGCATAAATTCGTTCGCTATCCGCTTCATGGTTGCTTGGCTGTAAGTGACTCTTTACGGCGCTTTCCGCTATGTCAACATGGTAGATTGCCTGAGCTGTATAACCTGTTAGAAAACGAGTCAACCTTGAACCTAATGTTCTAGTTCTGCACAGATTCGTATTCAATTCTAGTTCAGGGGCTGACCAATGGCCCTATATCACGTACACAGGGAGGGAGGGTCACAAGATTAAATTGTAAGCGATTTCATACGGCAGGAAGGGGTTCTCTACAAAATGTACATATGCAAAATGAATGTCTAATTGTAACTCTGCATTATCCCATTAGTCGTCCGGTGGCTTTTGATTACATTAAAATTAAATTCTGTTCATATATATAAGAAAATCAAGCAAATTAAAACCACTTAACTATGGGAGGATATTTAGGGCAATGGAAAGGATCTGGCACAAGGATTGCAAGGGCGCAGGATTGCTTCCCTCCGAAAGGTGGACTTAACCTTCCATCAGGAAGATGGTGTTGGTAAAATTACCAGTAGGGCGTGACAAAAACCTTGCAGGGCAGCCAAAAAGTTAAACTTCGACTACCGTGATAATTTTTGACCATCTGTTCATATTACGAATCATAATACTGCATTTTGTGTCAGTTTGAAATTAAATGAAGTATAGTAAAATTAACAATAACATGGTTTTAAAGAAAACTTCCAACCTTTAAAGTCGAGATATGCTGTAGCTAACTTAACATGAGACTCGGCCAACTTCCAATGTTTGTCTCCGTGAACGATTTGCACCAAAGCCGTGCAACGCACCAGTTCACGAATCGCCCTATCAGACTGAAGCAGAAAACATGATTAAAATCATTAAATCAGTTAAAAATAATAAATGCCAATAAATGTATACTGAATTAACAGTGCATGAAATCAGAAGCCAACATATCTTAATTTTTTAATACCGCATAACCGCAAAATTTATTTGCATTGAATTTGACTGTTTTGTACGGAGCCCATAAAGGGACATGAATGCAAAATATTTTATGTCGTGCGCACGAGTTACCAAGTCGTTCGAACGAGATACTAAGTCGTTCAAACGAGATACTAAGTCGTTCGAACAAGATACTAAGTCGTTCGAACGAGTTACTAAGTCGTTGGCACGACTTATTACAGCCAATCAGAGATCGTTTCTGATGATGCGTCACGGGTGATATCTATGCTCTAAATATACATATCGATGGCGGTTAGCAGAGTGCCATTGAGCAGAGAAAAGGTAAACAGTGCGATACATCGTTTCGAAGTTTGACTAGTCATTCACAAACTCCATTAAATACAAATAGGCCACAGTCAAATCCTGCAACTACGGGCTTTGTGATTGGCTGTAATATCTCGTTCGAAGGACTTAGTAACTCGTTCGAACGACTTAGTATCTCGTTCAAACGAATTAGTATCTCGTTCGAACGACTTAGTATCTCGTTCGAACGACTTAGTATCTCGTTCGAACGACTTAGTAACTCGTTCGAACGACTTAGTATCTCGTTCGAACGAGTTAATAAGTCGTTCGAACGACATAAAATATTTTGCATTCATGTCCCTTCAGGGGCTCCGTAGTTTTGCCTTTTAAATATAATGTTTTAAAAATCTATTATCCAAACAAAAGCAAAATGAATAAAAATAAAGGAAATGCTCATATATTTATATTTACTTACATTTATTCACAATTTTTTGGTTAGTCATTATTTTCCGAAAACCAACATATAGCAGTTTTTCAGCAAAAACAGTAGATAATTTTTCTATTATTCTTTTCACTTAATAGTTAACACATGAGAATTGACATTGAGAAATCATCACCTTCTTCAGTTCCATGTATCTGACAGCTTTTTTCTTCGTCTTCTTCAGGAGTTTGTCGGGAGGCAGGAGACTCATCACCATTTTGTTGCCATGGTCACCCGTTCGATTATTTCTCTCCGTAGACAAAACCTCTGGCGCCCTCTGTTCATCGCCAGAATCATTGCTTCTTTCCTCTTCTTCTTCATCATCATCTGATTCACTACGAAGCCAAACCCATTCACAAAATTCAGACTATTCAAGCACGTGAAAATAAAGCATCCCTTTACAGCTACAGCTGTATATTAAACATTATTGTTGGGTGAATTAATGACCAATCAAAAGTGTAGTCATTATATCAAATATTTAAATCAAAAATGAACTTCACTTACAAATACACGGGAAAATAGTAACAAACTACAAAAAATTATTCTAATTCATCGATTTTTAAAAATATCGAATCAAACACCATTATTACTAAGACTTAAACTCAAATAGAACTTGAATATTAACAATTAAAAGGTCTTATTAAATAAAATGCACTGATTGCAATGCAAATGAACCAATAACTATATGAAACTACACACAGAACTAGCAAACTAACTTGTTGGCATTCGTATCCAGTGTAGGGGATTTATTGTTTCGGACATCATCGTCCGAATTGTCAGCAGAATAGTCGTCTAAATATTCGTCTTCATTTTCAGACATTTTCGCTGTTTCGAATGTCTAAAATTGACAAAAAGTTTGCTCTTAGTCGTCGTCGTCATCATCATCATCATCACCACTAGGCACCACTGCCACCACCACCACCATCATCCCTATCATCTTCAATATCATTAAAATTAAAACAGAAGATAATTATTCTGTTATTCATTCATTCATTCATTCATTCAAGTATTTATATAGCGTCTCTTCAAGGAAACTACTCAGAGGCGCTCCCGACTCCAGCACGGCCAAACAGAACAGTTTTTCAGTGCTTATAGGATGTGTCAGAGAGTGATCTAAGGAACAGGCGCAGTGGGAGGGCATTCCATACCACCGGGCCAACCACAGAAAAGCTAGCACGACTCTGCATGGTAGAGGTACGAGCAAACGGGATCAAGAGCACTCCCCGATCAACCGAGCGCAGAGACTGACCACTGACCAGTCCAAGTACTTGACACAAGCCGGCAAATATCAAGCAGGTAAGCTGGAGCAATACCTAGCTGACAACGCCATATCAAGGAAGAGATTCTGTATTCGAAGCGCTGACTGGCAGGGATCATTGGTTTCATCATCGTCATTTCCACCATAACAAGGGCTAGGGTTAGTATCGCCATTAGATAGCATGCCAAAAACCTTCAACCGCAAAAGTAATATCTTCATGCGCCGGGAGGCGGACTATTCCGCCGCAGAAGTACCGCGCAATCATTATACCGACAAGGTGTCTTAATTAGTGACGCAAAAAACATAAGCCACGTGGATGTTAAGCACTTGAAAATCATACTTAAACTAGTGGCACAAGGAAATATAATAATGCTGAGAAATATTAACTTATCAATTACCAAGAACTGTCGCAAACTCTATGTTACAATTTTGTACAATTTTAGGCCGTGCTAGAGACGGCTGTTGTTGATATTAACAACAAGACGCCATTTTGGTGACGCCAAAGCCAAAAGATCTGTACTGAGGGCGAGTCTGGCTCTTAATAATCTGCGTTTAATTAGCGACATCTTGTGCTGTTCACGCTGGTGTCGCGATATATTAAAGTCTAACCCGATATAAAGTGTTCCTCGAAACAGAGTTCTCCCTGGCTGAAAATCTGCATTGGAAGACAGATCTTGCAATGCAGATTTTCAGCCAGGGGAGAGCTCTGTTTCGAGGGACACTTTATATCGGGTTAGACTTTATATCGTATATTAATTATAATTAATTCATTTAGGACTATTTGGTGATGGCATCAAGAACAGTAGCATTGAATGGTATTGAAAGTGTGGCCGCACAGGTCACCTTGAAGAGGTCTTATGGCCTCGCTAAATATACATACTATATATACACGTATATAGGCCTATACACAATACACACATAGGCCTATAGCCTATGCATGGATATAAATATATATATATATATGTGTATAAATATATATATATATATATATTATAGGGCCTACATTCATGCAGGTAGCTAAAAAATCATATTTTAAAAGGGAAGCTTTCAACCCTAAAGATAACGATTGTAATGCGCACGAATTGGGTTTCCCTTCCGAGCGAGGCCTACACAACAGGTCTAGGCCTACACATTACACAAAGACACGGCAAACGAAACGGTCTTAAACAGACATCCAGAAAACGGAGAGCCAACAGGATCATCTTATGCTTCGCATGCAAGCACCCCATGGATAACCCATAAGGCCCATATACACTGTTGATGGGAAGGTGAGACGGCGAGAAAGATGACTGTCCATCCACCCTCACATGCCGAGGTTAAGGAATGAAGCAGCTAATACTTCATACCCATAGCTATAATTATACCTCAGGGCCAGTTAAAAGAAGAAGAATTCGCATAAATTAGGCTATCTTTCTTTTCTTTTGCTTTGACGCGTTGTCTGTCTTTGAGAGAAAGTCTTCAGTATTTCACAGCGTTTCAATCTAAGTATAGGCTAAATCCAATCTATGTAATTCAGTTACCAACTAAATGGCAGGTCTTCCTGGAATACGCGTTCCTTCCATCGTCTTCTCCAGGCCATCATTTCGTCTCCCACTGACATTCATCAGCCAGAGGTTGAGAGTGGCGAGAGGCAACGTGGGGACGCAGCTGCAGTGGCGCCTCGTCCATAATTGCTGCCTCAGCGACGGCCAGCAAAGTTTACGACCGACCAACCCAGTCGTGGCAGTTAAAAAAGCTGCTGATTATTAACACTTGAAAGACGAGCGTGGGCTTAATGATTGAAAAACCGATAGGCTACTCAGCTCGTCATTAAACTGTTATCTAGAATTCAGAACCCACCGAAGGAAGAACTAAGTCTTATCTCTTACCGCCTTCACGCTAATGCGGCCAAAGATTCATTGGCTAAAATTATGTGAGCAGCATTAGCAGAGCAGCTACGGAAATTTCCAGATTAGTCTACTAAGACACGGGCGCACGCAGAGCGTCGCAGATGTTTTTGCAGGAGCGGGCAAAGCGCAGTGGTTAGAGTCAATTTCTTTTAGCTCGGACTTTAAAATGCAAGGCATGAAAGTAAGGACTTGAGTATTTTAAAAAGCGGTTTTAAATGCAAATTCCTCGGTTTCACGTATTATTAGTAGGCATTTTATTAGACCTATATTAGTGTTTTTTAAAACAAACACAGTATAATAGCACAGTTAGGCCTACTGTAGTTAAAAAATAGGTATCAATTTTCTAGTTGGGCAAGTGAACCCCTCTTGCCCCTGTGTAGGGAAACCCGCGTATAGGCTATGCGTTCTGGCCTCGGTTGATTGAAAAATTACTTTGTTTAGCGTAATAGCAATTCGAGATTTTGTTGGTCATCAGTAAATTAGATTTCCGTGTTTCGTGGGAATTGAACAAATGTTTTCCGCACCAGTTCCAATTTGGAGCGGCGCAATAGTGAAACACGTTGAATTGGAGAAATGCCTTCTGTGGTTCTATGCTTTTGATGGTTTTGATGGTTTTAATGGGTTTGATGCTTTTGATGGTTTTGATGCTTTTGATGGTTTTCCAGCGAGGTTTGATTTGCGCTGCAGACGTTGAATACAACTGCAATCGTCTAATGCTCTGCGTTTATGATTGCATTGATTGTTCGCTGGAAAGGATTTTGATTGAATGGATGTCGGATCGGAAATTGTTCACAACTTATGGCAGCCACACGGACGGACAAGCGGTGCAGAAACAGAGACGGACAAACAGAGAGATAGACGGACTAACAGAGAGATAGACGGACTGACAGAGAGATAGACGGACTGACAGAAAGATAGACGGACTGACAGAGAGATAGACGGACTGACAGAGAGATAGACGGACTAACAGAAATAGGGCCTATATAGACGGACTAACAGAGATGTAGATGGATTAACAAAGATAGACGGCCTAAAAGAGAGAGATAGACGGACTGACAGAGAGAGACTTACAGTAAGACAGACAGGCAGACTAACAGAAAGACGGACGGACTAACAAAGAAAAGGCATCCGTCTGGACAGACAGATTGACGGAGGGATGGAAGGAAAGGTTAACGATGGGACATGCGAAGAGAGAAAATGAGACCAATGGACGGATATACTAAGGAAGATCACCATACACAGACAGTTAGACGGACGGACGGACGGACAGACGGGGGCGGATGGAAGGGTGTGTCCGGTAGAGTTGCGTGGTAAAGAGTAATCTGCCAACGAGCGTGAATGGATATGCAGACGATTGTTATGTTATTATGGACAACAAGAAGGGACCAATATTATTTATCGGTGTTTTCTATCCTATAGAAATTCAGTTTTATATGTATTTTATTCTCGTCCATTCTCCACAAGATAATAATATTATGATTGCAACGACTAGCCTATAAAAATGTCGTCGATGTAGGTTGCGTTTTTTAAATAGGCCTACGCGCTAAAGATCGATGTTCTAATGATCTAATGGTTACGTGCTGCACATAATGTGCGTCTCATCTTATAGTGTTACAGTAGTCTGTGTAGGCATACTTACACCATGCTAGGCCTATAGGAGTAATATGTTATGTGTGCATATTCGTCTGAGGTGTATGTGAGTAGGCCTAGGCCTGTGTGTGCAGTGTTTTATATAGGCATCTCCCGAGTGGGGTGAAATTTCCTCCAGAAATGACATTCACACTCCCTGAAAATTTTCGTTTTCAGTGAAAGTGTTGTTTCAGACGCCAGTCGATCGCTGTTGGTCGATCCTTGGCGTCATTAAGTTTTTTTTAATGGTTTAACGACGAAAAGAAATAATTTCCAAATTCTTGAAAATAATTTTGCGCACTTAGTTACCGTGTCCATATGAAGCTCCAAAAAGGAAAATTTTTGCGACCATGTAAATTGGAACCCCTGTAGCGGAAAACCATCCCCAATCTTTTTTCTTGAACACGCCTCTGCTTTAGTTAGGCCTATGCCTGTAGCTGGTCGTTCGGTGAGTTAGTCCCTACTTTGATAGCTCGGTCTCTGCCATTCGGTCAATCATTTTGCCTGTATATCCATGTGTGTCGTGTCGTTGAAACCTTGCAATATGGCAGGGCTGCATGATAGGAATTAGCTTCATTCCGGAAGGTTTTTATTAAGCATAAAATCACCGACGAGCGAATTTCGAATTCAGTCCAACGTGTACCGCCGTCAGCTTGCAGGTGGCTAATAGATCACTCGCGTCCTATGACTGACCAGCAGCTGCCATGGCTAAGCGGCGCTTGAACGAATGCTTGCCTTCGAAGACTGAATATTGACTCCATGATTCCACGTGTGAACTTGGCAATATTGGAAAAGCTGTTGAATCTGAACAGCTACATGTATGAATGAATTGTTAGAAATCATTAAATGACATGACTGGCTGACTTAATGACAATCATTTTGACATTGTAATTGTCTGTTGGACGCAGAGCTACACATGCGAACAGACATAGCCTGTACAAAAACAGATATAGCCTACAGAAAAACAGACATATATATTAGATATATATATATATATATATATATATATATATACAGAGGCAGATAGGAATAGTGGAGGACATATAAAGAAATCAACACATAGGCAGACAAGCAGGCAGATGTAGGCCCTACAGGTACATGTAGGCGTACGCCTAGCCCGACATAGGCCTACATATAGACAGCTGCGATGACTATAGTTGTGTTATTTCGAGTCGTAGTAACTCATTGGAATTGATGGACGATGATTCCAAACATCTTCGTCTTCGTCTTCTATGAAACAGAGAGAGAAAGAGAGATACATGTAGATAGAGAGAGAATCTCAAGTGTCATTATTTGTCTGCGGGAGGAGGAAGAGAAGAGAAGCGAAGATCAATGACCGAAGCAGACAAGACATCTTCTCCGAGGAAACTAGAAAGATAGACAAGACACTATAGAATTATTATTGTCATCGATCAAAAACCCCATTTATCCCTCCACGTACAAGAAGACATACATACAGACAGACAGACAGACAGACAGACAGACAGACAGACAGGCAGACAGACAGACAGACAGACAGACAGACAGAAGCAGACAGACAGACAGAAGCAGACAGACAGACAGACAGACAGACAAACAGGCCACGTCATTCTACGCTGGGAGCGACCATTGTAGATCGATAATCCCCTCTGACCTCATTTCGCCTAATATTCCGGCCACCCCTCACAGCCCTCATAAAACAAACCCCCCTCCAAACAAAAGATAAATCGCGTGCATCGAACAACCTCCGACCCTCTCTTCCTCCCCAGTGCCCTTCCCTGCGACGCCAACCTCTTCCCCACCCCACCCCACCCCCCACCCCACCACATCCCCATTCTCTCCCTCCTCCCACAATTCGCTTCGATCTGAAACTCCCATACGCGCTTGATGGTTGCGACCGATACAATCTCAAGTGATAAAATCACAATCTCTCACCGTCTCCCGTTGATATATATATATAATATATATATATTTATACACATTACATATAATATATATATATATGCACAACATTGCACACGTTATCTATCTATACATGTGTTATACACGCCTCAACTATATGCGTTCTGTATATCTTATAACCCATATGTACGATGCATCATAACAGGCTACATGTGTATTTTATCTTACACACGCGCGAGCACCCACACACATAAATATGTAGATACACAATCATTATCATGAACAAATGTCAAATGCATCACTCGTTTTATCTGACAGATGGCATAATGAGAAAACTTTCATCATAAGGATGTTACAAGCTATTTTGGAATTAGAATAATGTTTGTGTTTTTGTGTTTTCAAAATAATATCTGATCAACTCAAAGTGTAGTCTACCCTAAAATGGGGTTAGCAATTATTTCTCGTCTTATTTGTTACAATCAGCAAATAATTATGTCATCTTACTCATCTATACATAATGTTATACATGTATGACCATAATGTATGAAGCGTTATAATTGCATAATAGGTCTATTACCGTATATACATATTTGCAAATTGATGTACTATTTTTATTTTGTCGAAATTACATTTAACATCCGGCCAGCGCAAAGAGCGCCTCTGAGTAGTTACTTGTATCTTGAAGAGGCGCTATATATAGGCTACATTCTCAGAATGAATGAATGAATACATACATATACATACATACATACATACGTACGTACGTGCATAAACATAATTATACGTAGCCTACTCTGTGTGTGACAGTGTGCGTGTGTGTGTTTGATTCCGTGCATCTAAAGACAGTAAAGACGGTTGCTGGATTGTTGAATGACGTTGAGATTGTTCTTGTCACTTAAACGACGATTGCGTGTCGTGCAAGATCTGCAGCGATGGTTGACTTGTATTACATGTATAATGGAACTTATGGAAGGTCTTTATTTTCTGTTGTCAAATTAATGTCACGATGCTGCTGGCTTGCATTATTCCTGCCGCTGCAGCAGACGCTTTCTCGCCGTCTTTTTCAAATCGATATTTCCCGATACAACCATGTTGGAATTCACAACATTATATCTGTTTTATACATAATTTTATTTTCACGGCACTTTTGATATCAAGCGTGGGCACGGAGGTTGTTGGAAGACCCTGAGTTATAGGCTTCATTAACATCACTGACGACCATACAAAAGACATTGGCTTCCAGCCTTCCATGCAGGGAAAGGTAGGGAAAGACGTTGATACCATTCATAGGCGTTTCTTTGTATACGTGCCAGTCTATATATATATATATATATTTACATAATATATAGTATATAATATAATATATACAACAGGGGCGGATCCAGGGAGGGCCAATCCGGCCATGCCCCCCCATTTAAAACTGCCATGGGACGTAGCCCCCCCCCCATTAATACGAATAGGGGTGTCAGCATATTGGCCTCCCTCCATTTATAAAATTGCATTGGACGTGGCTCTCACCCACTGGGTTTTCTGCTGGAGGACTAAAAAAAGGTCATCAACTTTTTGGCGGATGAAAAGTACTTTTTTCCTCAGCCAAAGACCGATGACTAAAAGAAGTCATCAACTTTTTGGGCGACCAACGACGAAATTTTTTTGCCCTGTACCAAGATCAAGATAAAAGATTTTGACCCCTCCCTTGGAAGAGTTCTGGATGCGCCACTGATATACAATACACAGAGGTGCGTATAACGTACAATACATAGAGGATCCTATGTACCACCCGGTTGCTGTCCCCGCTATATATCCTCAGCGTTCAGAGGCTGATGGTTCCATTGACCGTATACACTATATATAAGCAATTGTTCTGCTCCAGTGCCTCTGTGCTTGTATGGCTGTATACAAGCGTCCAGATAAATCAACATCTGGTCTATACGGAAGCTCACACATGGAACATCGCACACGGCATTTCATTGTGTATATAATTATTGCCTATATAATACGGCTATATAAATTATACAAGGTCTGCAGCAACTTTCTGTCCCTTTTGCTCACACCCTCACGAAGCAGAATCGTGCCTTCTCAGTGGTATTCCCCTAAACCTGGAAATTCTCGAATAACCTTCAATTTACGCTACGCACACTCTACATGTATTTAGAACTCCTTCTCGGGCATTCCTCTTTCATCTTATAACCGTTTATTTGGCCGGGTAAGGGCTGCAAGGGCAGCGCCTCTGAGTATAGTCATATTGAAGCGATATGCCAGTCCCAAGCGCAGAGGAAAGAGGAGGGAGACGATCGATAATGAACTTTCTTATTATAATTCAGTGTCGATAAACAGAAACTACGACTACGCCCACATGACATCAGTCTGCATTAAAGGAATATGTTGACATGGAAAATGGTACATGTGCGATTCTCCCCAGAAAAATTTAGGTATGATGTAGTAAAAAAAGGTTATCAGATTTAAAAGTAACGGAATTGATGTATTTGCAGAAGATTTGGGAGATTTTTTTAAGTCGTCAAAAATGTTCAGTCAAGGGTGTCGTCGGGCTTAGCGGTTTCTGTCCGCCCAAACGAACTTTTCCCCGCCCCCTCTAGAAACCTGAATTCCCTCCCATGCAGGGGGTCTAGATTAAACACTGTTACAGTATGGCACCGTGACAACCTACGCTAATGATTATGCATTAGATTGTTGACGGTGAAACGATGAATATTCATCACAGCTCTGCTGAGAACAGTCATGAAGAATGCGCTGAAGGACTGATGAATATGCATTAGATTTTGCATTCCTTTGCTTCGACAATCTTCAACATCTGATGGGAAATCTTATGGAAGCAGTCGACAGAATCTTCAGGGACAGAAATTGCAATAACGAATGGAAATGTGTCGACTGCCAATAAACATTGATACATCGATAGTTTTCGTTTGCATGGAGATGATAAGACCTGCTGTTGTGTATTGGAAATTCTGTGGCGATGATATATGGTAAGATCTCAGTGGGTTTGTTTCGGATTATTATCGCAAAATTTGCCACAGTTAGATCTATTGGTCACGCTGTATATACAGTCACATACTATATCTCAGTACCGGTACTCGACATTAGGAAATCAATCAATTAGGTATAATCAATAAATAAATCAACCAATCAATCGATTAGTCAATCAATAATCGATCAATCAAAATGTTTTATTTGCAACTAGGCCTAAATCAAAAAAAGCATGGGGTGCAATCGCTAATGGAAGACTGCTAAAGTATTTGCGAAAGAACAAACTATTCGTCATTCGGTGACGAATGTCCGAAGCGATTTCCGGACATTCCCTAATTGACGTTTGCAATTCACTTTAAAATCCTGCAGGTTGCAACGCGACATGCCACCAGAGAAATTATGTTATGACATCTTCGTTTTTATTGACCGGTCGTCATAACGCGACAGTTCAGTTAGTCTAACAAGCGGTAAGAGATTATAAGCGGAAATAACCTTATAGGCCTAAGCGTTTCGGAACAGCATAGATCTATACAGGAATAGGCGTCACGCTACGGTAGGTATAAGCGTTTCGGAACAGCATAGATCTATACAGGAATAGGCGTCACGCTACGGTAGGTATAAGCTCGTGAATAATCTGGTGCTATAGAAGTCCAGAGCTTACGATTACGATAATAACGACTACGATTACGAGAAGCAGCATTACGAGCAGACGACGGCTGAGAGGCTTCCGTAGTGCAGAACCACGTGCTTGGCGGAGCATGGAAAGAAGATGCTCCATCCGCTTACAACGGTCGAGTGGTTTTGGATGAGGCCTTGCTCATTTCAAGGGTCACTGGTTGCTGACCTACGCATGCATCAATCGAATCACTCTAGTGACCGTTTCTCTTGCATGCATCTAAAACCCTCCAACGGTCCGAGTTACGAGGAGTCAGGACCATGCTATAAGATGACCATGCAGTGACCAACCATGATAAACATCAAAGATGTTCACCCAAATCACCAATAATCTTAAAACGAAAATCACCCATTGAGACGATTTAGGCCTACTTTCATTACGACCAGCCAAGACGTCCACACATACAGGGTCATCAAAGACGTGTATGTCGATCTAAGCACTCTATGTAGCGCCGGATTGCTCTTGTCTATTTAATAATAGTCGGGATTTCGTTGGAACAGATGGTGTTCACTGTTCACATCACCTTTAATTTATGGCTGGCACTAATTAGATTTTGATCTGTTAATCTAAAACACTTAATCGCGATTACAAAATGTATAGACTACTCACTGAGTTATAGGCTAGTTACTACATTTTTGTAGGCCTATCTATTTACAAAGTCATCCGATCTGTTTATTGCACACAATACATTAATAATTAGGCTATTATATGCCTAATAGGTAATTTTTCGCCATATTGTACTTATACATACATGTAGGCATATCCACATCCACTGCAGAAATTAGCAGCAGAATGATCAGTTGATCACTTAATTTTTACTCAAAAGTCTCCCATAAGTCTGACCCATAAGAAATAGCTTCCTTTATCATGGCGATGGTTCCTACATAAAGCATTACACTGCTTTCCGGTGTACAGACCGAGAAAAATAATCATCTTTATACAAACGCAATTTCACAAAGACTATATACAAGTTTGTTCCTGCAGGCAAGAGGATTACTTGCCAGATATTCGGCCCATTAATTATAGTCATGTTCCACTTTCGAAACCGGTTTCGGATTATCATGACTTCCGGTCCCGTGATGAACTGCTTAGCTTTGTGACTGGCAACGCTTTACGGAACCCGTGGCATCATACATATTCAAATGAGCATCGTAACTTGAATGTACGAATGAATGTACGAACGAACGAACGAACGAATGAATGAACGATTGAATGTGCGAATAAATGAATGAATGTACGAATGAATGTACGAATGAATGAATGAATGTACGAATGAATGTACGAATGAATGTACGAATGAATGAATGAATGAATGTACGAATGAATGAATGTACGAATGAATGAATGAATGTACGAATGAATAAATGAATGAGTGAATGAATAAATGAATGAATGAATAAATGTACGAATGAATGTACGAATGAATGAATCAATGAATCAATGAATAAACGAATGAATGAATGAACAAATGTGTGAACTAACAAATGAATGAATGAACCAAGGAACAAACTCATGAATGAACAAAAGAGTGAATAAACGAATGAACGAGCGATCAAAATGACGGGCCTCCGCCGCAGACCATAATTTTATTTTATCGTCTCCATTAATTTTGATAAAACACTCTTGTAACAGCGGGGCATTTAATAAACCGATCAAAAGCGGAGAATGCCGAAGCCATCCGGACGGAGGCGGAGATTGCCGAAATCATCCGGTCTGAGCCGGAAAGTGCTGAATTCATCCGGACGGAGACGTAGAGTGCCGAAGCCATCCGGACGCACCCGAGGCGACGAAGCGGCCAACTACAGGACTGATTGATGGACATAATTTCAACGACTCTCTTAAATAACGAAGCATAGCATGGTCTGCAGGTGACGGCAGAGAACACAGGCCGACACACATCGGGCCACTCCTCATCATCTATTCACCAACGAGACCCGCTTAACCCTTCTTCATCCACGTCTGCCTTGCTTCGAAGAACGTCACGGCTCGAAGAAACTTGTCAACGCACCACTGCCCAGGAACTAATTAGGAACACGTTACGCTTCATGAGCACGGCTGTATTCCAGAGCTTTCTGGTAGGCGCTATATAAATTTTACCCACTGACATCAGCGTATAGATACATGTACATGCACATTGGCCCATGTATACATGTACATGTATGATTTCCTGAATGCTTGCATACAACGCCTTTGTACATGAAAACTTATTGAAAATGAGCTACATGTATATTAAGTGTCTCATGTGTATACCTATAGCGCCCGGAGTTATTACATTAATTAATAATTATATTCCTCATGTAATACACATTTTAGCGGATGACGCGGGAATTTGCGAACATAGGCTACACACTACACCACCGCGCCCAACAATTGCTTTATTGCGCATGTAGATGAAATCTATATCCCATAGTCGCGAGCCTTTAGAACATTGTACATTGTACATGTACATGTAGGCATACTTCATTATACGCTGTATGCATCTGTGAAATATTCATGCGTAGTTCGCATATGTGCGCAGATTATGCTGTCAATATGAGTGGACATGGTCGTTCATTTTCACCCGCAAAGCGCCTCACGTTCCCGTCCGCTAATGAAGTATTAGCTGCGTAAGCTGCATCTACAGCGTCGTCGATATAATTGGCTGCGGTCTACCTGTCTGGCGCTATATAATCATCAATCACCTGTCTCATCCTGGCCTCATCAATTTCTCCTGTCATCAGTAGCTACACGAGAATGAGGCGCGATTCATTCGACTCGGTGGATTAACCCTTCGTGTACCGAATGACGGAGTGTCCGGACGACACTTCCGCCGGATGTAGGACAATCGTGCGCATGCGCGGTGGCGCTCGTGCGGAAAATGCTAAATAATTGCAGGATTACTTGAGTAAAAATAGCACATGCGTTGTTGAAGGTCATTATTATTAAAATTGCCTCTATATAAATGGGCACAAAACATAAATACATGCGCACATCGATACAGTGACTAGGTTGAAATAATTCATCGTAAAATGCATTAGGTACTGGGCAGTTACGGACCCAGAAAGTTTAGTCCGTCCGTCTGTCTGTCTTTGTGTCTGTGTGTCTGTCTATCTGTCTCTCTTTTTCTTTATTAAAACAGCTCTATCTATAGAAACCACTAGAACCTTTTAATTAAATAATATTATAAGACAACATGAGATAGCTCTAAGATAGGCGGACACGATTAGACGCGTCATCAATTCAAATTAACAGCCGTGCTTTTATACGCCAGGCTGCGATCTTTTTGTACGCTAACTCGAGTGACGTTTCAATGAAGAACTGTCCCTCAGAGTCGCAATTTAGAGCGACCTGTCTGTGCTGAGCGACCAAATCGAGATTCTCTTCAGAGGGCGCTATATAAAGTATACGAAGCTACATAAAGCTACATAAAGCTATATAAAACCATATAGGCCTAAAACTATATGGGGCCGCATAAAGCGCTGCTACTCAACGGCGCGTGTGCAACCTAAAATGCGAGGCTGTTGTCCACTTGTCGTGAGTTTATGGAGACCCGTTTTGGTCTCTGTAAAATGGGCGGTTGGTGCCATGGAAAGTCTTTCCCAGTTATTTACATAGCCCTCTAGTCTGCAACGTCAGTCTCTTCTCTATCTCAGTGTCTATCCCTGGATGTGTATATCTCCTTCTCGCACACGCACGCACACGCAAACACACACCCTATGTATCAAATGGCATGACTGTGTGCGCCTGTCTATATCTTTGCATCTGCGTGTCTGTCACTGTCTCCTAATCTCTGTCTTCTGTCTTTATCTCCATCTTTCTCTGCTTCTCCCCTATCGCTCTCTTTCTATTTGTCACCATATTTTAAGATAATCTTATCTTCTGTCTGTCTGTTTGTCTGTCTGTTTGTCTTCTCTGTCTCTGTCTCTCTGTCTCTCTCTCTCTCACACATGCACACACACACGCACGAACGCACACTTCTTTCGTTCTTTTACACACACTCTTTATCTCCCTCTCCCTCTCCCTCTCCCTCTCCCTCTCCCTCTCCCTCTCCCTCTCCCTCTCCCTCTCCCTCTCCCTCTCCCTCTCCCTCTCCCTCTCCCTCTCCCTCTCCCTCTCCCTCTCCCTCTCCCTCTCCCTCTCCCTCTCCCTCTCCCTCTCCCTCTCCCTCTCCCTCTCCCTCTCCCTCTCCCTCTCCCTCTCCCTCTCCCTCTCCCTCTACCTTTCCCTCTCCCTCTCCCTCTCCCTCTCCCTTGCTCTCTCTCAATATCCGTGAACATCTGCCTACATATATTTTGCCACCGGATGCAACATAATGTAACCGGATGCGCCGTTAAGCGCCATCTAACGGCCTCGGATCACTGCATTCGGCCACCATTAATCGGCGCACACACACTTATACACACTAACACATACACATACACGCACGTACGGACGCAGAGAAACACACTCACGCAGATATCTAGCCGGGCGAAAAAATAATTCAATACTATTATAGCTGTCATCGGCAACTGTATTGTATTGTATTGTATACCGTAATTTATTGCATATGACCATTTACAAAGCGCCTCTCGCAGCAAGAGCCTTTCAAAATCGCTCCCAGTGCGTTCAACCCCGAGTAATCATATTGATCATTACATGTATAATAGCGATGACGTTTATTGAAAATTAGGGAGAAGAAAAGCAGAAGATAAATTAATTACTGACGTCTATAATTATAAGATTATCACTGGAAAGGAAGCAGTGCAGGAGAGGGGGAGGGGTGGGAAGGGAAGTTTCTTTGAATATTTTAGTACTAGGCAAACGACTGGAGGACTTAGGTAGGCCTATAAATTATTCAACGAAGTGAAATGAACACCAGGACATAAATTCTTCACCGCAAGAGTTGTATATTGTGGCCTAACTAAAACCACAGTTTTTGTAGATGAAGCCATGATTCAATTCTAAGCTTTTTCAGGTTAAATTGCAGTGGTTCTGCTTTATGCTTCATTCCTTCTTGCTTCATTCAAATCCGTCATATATTACACAGCGTCATATCATACCATATTACACCATATAATATATATCACTTAGACTTAGACTTACTTAGACTTACTTACTTAGTTCCTCAAGTTCCGATCGGAACATTGGTCGACAAGTCCTCGCCACTCCGCACGTGAATATATATCATGTGCCATAATATTATATCACATCCCAAATCGCCTCATGACATTTGTTAAATAATATTTAGGCATATTTGTCACTATAGGGCAAATTTTGTGTACCAGTGTCGTAGATTCCAGGTCGTAGATTCCTACCATGCAAGGTGACCTGATTGTACACAGGCCTAGATCTATAGATTTATATGGTTCGAACTTACACAGTGCTGCACAAAGGCTTTACTATGGTAGGTCCATCTCTCTGGAATAAGTTACCTAATGCACTCTCCGTAATGAACTTCTTGGTCTTTATTTGTCCCTTTTCCGCAAGCGTTCGAAAACCATTCTCTTTGATTGTGGCTTGGAGTTGTCAGGTTGCACGAGAGCGCCTCTGGGTATTGTCTCTTGAAGCGGCGCTATATAAATTCACAATTACGGTCACAACTTCCAGGTGGAAGTACACTTATAGTCCTGATCTGCAGAAGCCCTTGAAATGTTTGAAACCTACATGCAGGACAGTAGGAGACCTGAAAACCGAAGCTACTCGTGTTTGAACAGATCAATCTTATGATTTGGTCTTACGCGCAGATTAGCCTTCTGGAATGAACTAATCAGACGAAATGTTTAGAAGTCGTGCTTTAATCTTTGTCGGTATCCTCCAAATTGCTCTATAGGGCTCACAAACGTTCCTCTCGCATCTATCAACCTACATGTAGGCTAGAAAGGATCATGTGATTTCATGGAATAAATTCTGATCCGTTGACCAAAATACACACCAGCGTCTGCAACCCTGCAATTGTCGATCATCAATAGCGAATATAAATGTAACGGAGAATGCGTAGACTACAATGTGTTCCCATAAAATAGCCTACATGTGAATACAATGTCTGACATAACATACAAGTCAATGTAGGCCTTTGTATAGATGCTTGGCTGTATAGTCTATGCGTCGCGCACATACATATATTACAGACTATAGTCACTATACATGCAGATGCACAATTGCACATGGTTATCATCACCGTGGTTATTGCATACTCATTCATTCATTCGGAAATTTATATTGCGCCCCTTCACGAAAAAAAGTACTCAGAAGCGCTCCCGACTCCAGCGCGCACAAACAGAACAGTTTAAAGTTTAGTATATGGAAGGATCTTGGTATATAGTCATGCATATTATACACTGGAACTTTTATATTTTCACCAATGTTAGACAAATATGTCAGGATTAAAATGCTGGTTGAATTGTAAAAATCGATGTATATTTACTATTTATTTTCATATTTACAAAATGGGTCCCTTTTTTCCGGACACAGTGTAGTGCCAGTGTGTATAGCGTAGCTCAAAAGGAAAGCACATGCACATGTATGTTGCGTATATGATTGTAATATATATTTCATATTGCATAAGTAGTAATAAGTATAAAGATTCCTAACTAGACCTTTGCAATTGTTCACGCATGCCTATATAGGCAAGAATGTGTGTGTGATAATAAATGTATGGGGCCTAAATATATGTTTATGAATAAAAACAAGAGATGCAAGTAAAACATAATTATAGGCTAAGTATATTTTCTGCATATTTAGATATGAGCATTATTTATTATTATGTGTGACACAGTGTGTGCATGTAGCCTATATGACATTGTATAGGCCTATGTGTAATATTGTGTATGTACCGGATATATTGTATAATATTATGTCAGAGGTCGTATGTTTTATCAATCGTTTGATTGTCATTTACTGCAGTTCAGAACATGAATTCCTATAATACTATAATATTGACGCTTGAAATTATTGATCATCGCAAGCATATAGTGGACAAAATATATACATCATGATCTACGCAGAGAGGTTAGGAGACACACACACAAACGCACAAGAAGGCAGCAAAGAAAGAGAGTGATGCCCAAATAGAGAAAGGCGGCGACATGTATGAAGATGTCAAGTCACCGTTCCGCAAGTAGATCTATAGATCAGCATTTTACTGAATAAAAGCTGTAGTGAGTGTAGTCCAATGAATGAACACTTTAAGTTCACATCAACTTGACCTCGTAAAATCCAATCTTTACTGACCACGCCATTCGCTTATCCTCTGCCAGGATACTGGTCATATACTTCCGTTTATCGCTCTTTTCTGTTTATTTTGCCTCATCCATCATACACATTAAGTTACATTCTGCCACCCGTTTAATCCAGAGAGCTAGTGTTGCGGAAAGACGATATCGTCCTTAGCCCCACCTCGCAACAAGTAAGTCTCCCCATCCCGCAGGTTTCACTCCATTCCCCACCCTATTCCGCAGAACCACATCGCGTTCCCCATAAAATTTTTCACCCATGGAAATTAAAATTCATTGCTTTTAGTTCGTATACAAAGCTTCTGAGTTACTGATTGATTATTAATAAAACGTATATACAGGAATGGGATCATATCTTTATCGAAATAATTTCGCAGTCCATATACGATGTAAAGGCAGACTATGCAGACATAACATTGCCACCATTGCCGCGCTTTTATCGCATTCTATTCTCCATTGTCGTGGAACTGTAGTTATATTGCGACAGTAAACCCCATTACCGTCGTTAAACCGAAACGGTTGTTCCCATTACCGCGTTATTTACCGCGTTTTTTACCGCGTGAAAAAGTACGACGTCACTCTCTAATTTAGTCTCTCCATTTCTATAGCGCCGTTATCATAATATGTCCAGGAAATCGGACTTTGGTCGCTTTGAGTAAAATGGCCAAAAATATCATTATTCCTTTTGAGGATCTCCCTCATCTACCCGTTCAAACTCACACATTCACTTCTGTGAGGGTGTTTGTATGTATGTATGTATGTATGTATGTATGTATGTATGTATGTATGTATGTATGTATGTATGTATGTATGTATGTATGTTTGTATGTATGTATGTATGTATGTATGTATGTATGTATGTATGTATGTATGTATGTATGTATGTATCCATCTCAGCATGGATTTCAACCTGGTCATTCCCCCTATATGGCCTTATTAAATATGCAGGACATGATTTCAAAGGCTATTGAAAATAATGAATACTCAGTGGGAATCTTCTTTGATCTAGCTAAAGCGTTTGATACGGTAGACCATAATATTTTGCTTAAAAAATTAGACAACTATGGAATTAGGGGGACTCAGCTCAGATGGTTTGCCAGCTATTTTGAGAGCCGTACACAAAGAGTTCTCTGTAATGGTGTCCTTTCTGAGCTAGGGTTGATCAAATATGGAGTTCCTCAAGGCTCCAACCTCGGACCACTCCTTTTCCTGCTTTATATTAATGACTTGGCCAATGTCTCTCCAACAATGTTTTTTATTCTATTTGCCGATGACACCAACGTTTTTTACTCCAATGGTTCATGGCAGACGTTGTTTCAAACTGTGAACGTTGAACTATCTAGCATAGCTGTTTGGTTCCATGCAAATAAACTCACCCTTAATTTAGATAAAACCAACTTTATTTTATTTAAATCCCACCGGAAAATAAAGCCAAATGACAATCTCTGTTTGCTTATTGATGATATTTCCATCAATCAAGTTGAATCTACAAAATTCTTAGGTGTGCATATAGATCAACATTTGACCTGGAAAGTTCATATTAATCAAATTGCAACTAAAATTGCTAAAAATATTGGTATTATTTCCCGCGTTGCTTATATCTTGCCAAAGACAATTAGAATGAATTTGTATTATACCCTTGTCTACCCCTACCTCACATATTGCAACCTTGTTTGGGCATCGACATACGAATCCAGGCTTCATAAACTTGTAATCTTACAGAAGAGGGCTGTTCGTATAATTGCGGGTATTCGTAAACGGGAACACACTGGCCCTTCCTTTAATGAACTTCATCTCCTGAAAATTGACCAGATAAAGGATCTCCAAATTAGCGAGTTCTTTTTTCGACTCGAACACGGTCTCCTTCCTTCGGTATTCCAAGGTTACCTCCCTCACGCCTCTGACATCCATTCGCATTTCACTAGGAATTCATCTGCTTTTCGCCCTGTCAAAGCTCAATCTAATACTAGGCGGTTTACTATTAAATCTTATGGCACTAAAGTATGGAACACAATACCAATTGACATTCGTCAATCGAGTAGTCTGCAGGTATTTAAAAAGAAACTTCGTGTTCTTCTACTCTCCTCCACTAATGCTACTTGAAGTGCACATGACCATGTGTAGTTAAGATTTTAGTGAAGTACTTAGTTAAGTTTGTTTCTCTATATGCTCTTGACAATATAAGCTTTTCTGCAATCTGTCATCACCTAATTTGTTTTAGTCTCTTTCTTTTAAGCTATCTTGATTAATTTTTCTTGGGACTTTTTACTTGGGTGACCCTTCCCAGCGGGATGTCCATCCCTTTTGGGCCCCCCTTTGTAGCCAATGCATGCATGTTTTGTACTTTTATTGTTTTCTTGTTTTCTGGTTGCAATAAAGTGAATTGTATTGTATTGTATTGTATTGTATTATGTATGTATGTATGTATGTATGTATGTATGTATGTATGTATGTATGTATGTATGTATGTATGTATGTATGTATGTATGTATGTATGTATGTATGTATGTATGTATGTATGTATGTATGTATGTATGTATGTATGTATGTATGTATGTATGTATGTATGTATGTATGTATGTATGTATGTATGTATGTATGTATGTATGTATGTATGTATGTATGTATGTATGTATGTATGTATGTATGTATGTATGTATGTATGTATGTATGTATGTATGTATGTATGTATGTATGTGTCACAAGTCTTTTCCCTCTTCTTCTCTACGTGTGACCTTCAGTCTCTTCGGAAGCTTCTTCGTATAAGTTCGTGGTAGCGTAGGCCTATCCCTAGATAACTGTTTCATTAGCTAAATGGCTAGGTTAAAGAATCTACAGTCTTTCACTGTTTTGTTAACCAACAACGACGACGTGTTTAACTCTTCTTATTATACTCCAAAATCCGATATAAAGTAAAACGATCAGCAACAACACAACAATGACTACACTTGCGTTATCATAACAACTACACGACTACTATCTTCATCAGTCTACTCTATCGCAACTCAACAACAACTCTTACAGCCAATCTCAACGGCTCTCAACACGCAACTCTCCTTCTTCACTTCCACTCCCTTCTTGTACAATTAACGTACGCTCGTCTAGACGTCACGTGCTGTCCAGACAATCACCTGTGCAGACGCCGCGCGGCAATTTGCACCTGGCCTACTTACGTCGCTGTACGACAATCGGCGTGCACTGATTAAATTAGCTGACATTACCTCCTTCCTTTCTTTTGAAGAGAGCTAATTAATCTTAAAAATTAGCGAACGTATAATGCTTAAACTAAATACAAACAATTCTTATACTAAATGCAATCACAAAATACCTTATACTACAATCTCGATAAGCAGTCTGCTACTACATTCAACTTTCCTTTCTTATAGTTCAACAGAATGTCAAAATTTTGCAATGATAAAGACCATCTGACTAACTTAGCAGACTTCGACATTGACTCAGTCAAATAAACTAAAGGATTATGATCAGTGAACACATTAATCTTGGAACCAATAATGATTTCTTTCAATTTGTTTAAAGCCCATATGATTGCATAGGCTTCCTTCTCAATCGTCGCCCATCTCCTCTGGGTA
Source organism: Lumbricus rubellus (assembly GCA_945859605.1). Classification (NCBI taxonomy): domain Eukaryota; kingdom Metazoa; phylum Annelida; class Clitellata; order Crassiclitellata; family Lumbricidae; genus Lumbricus; species Lumbricus rubellus. The sequence goes on along the minus strand of OX243813.1, from coordinate 4,742,830 downwards.
TCTGTCAGCTTCTGGCTGATAAATGAAACGGGACGTTCTATCCCCTCATCGTCCACTTGTGACAGCACAGCCCCCACAGCAAAATCACTGCTATCACAGTACAAATTAAATGGTTTGCCAACCTCGAACATGTACAGAATAACATTCGATAAAACAATTTCTTTAAGAGAATCAAAAGATTTCTGGTGGTCCTCAGTCCAAATAATGTTCTCAGGTGTCTGCTTGCTAGTTAAATCTGTCAATGGTTTAGCAATCTCAGCAAAATTACAAATAAATTGTCTGTAGAAACCAAAGAATATCAATCAATTAGTTAGCAAATGTTAGGATTCTTCGGGTTCAGCACCACTTCCTGTTCTACCAGTGTACATAATCCAGGTTTGTCCGAAAATCTGTCTGCATATCGGTTCAGTACATCCAGTAGCTGTTTCTGTTGCTCGCTCGTAAGATGTCCGATCTGTTCATAGTCCAATTGCAGCGATTTCTGTGTCGTCTCTGCATGGTCTTCTTTCAATGGTAGCTCTACCACTGATCCGAATTCGTCGTCCTCTTCCACGATGAGACCACACGATAATGTTCTTGCGATGAACTTCCTCATTTTGTTGGCATGGACGATTCGTCGGCCGTTTTCATTCATGTCCACCAGATACGAATACTTGGATCTTCTTTGTAGCACTGTACATGGACCATGCCATCGTGAGATCAATTTATTGGTTGACGTTGGATACAGGACGATGACGTTTTCTCCTGGTTCGAATTCTTTATCCTTGGCCCTCTTGTTGTATTGACTGGCGTATTGTTTTTGCTTTTCCTCTGCACAATTCTCAGCAAATATCAAAGCTTTCTCCATGTCTGCTCTTAAGTTCTTCAGGTACTTTGCTGGTTGTACTCCAATGTTTGGCGGTAGATTTATTTCTTTGGTCCAGCTTTCCTTTAAGATAGTTAATGGTCCTCTTGGCATTTTTCCATACACCAGCAGATATGGTGCCACTCCTGTCGTTGCGTTAGGAACTTCTCTCAATGCCCATACGGTAAACGGAATGATTTTATGCCACTGTCTTGGATTTTCCACAATGACATGATGTACCATCTTCTTGAACGTCTGGTTCCATCTCTCGACTAATCCGGCTGCCTCTGGATGCCCCGGTGAATCGAATCATGGACAGCATCCCATCAATTTCAAAAATTCTCTTGTAAGACTGGCTGTAAAATTCGTGCCTCTGTCGCTGGTGATCACAGACGGCACCCCCACTCCAATGAAAAGCTTCATCAAAGCTTCGCACACAGCCTTAGCAGTCAATGACTTCAGCAAGAAGATTGTCGGCCATCTTGTACATGAATCCACTATGCACAAGCAATATTTATGCCCAGCTGCTGACTTCGGTTCTATTGGGCCTACCACGTCCATAGTCATCCGTCGGAATGGAACATCTTCCCTTGGAATTGGTGTAATCGGCACTCGATCCATCACCAAACTTCGTGCCTTCAGCTGACACTTCTCACAGGACTTACAAAATTTCACCACGTCTCGACGCATCTTTGGCCAGACAAAGGACAACTTGATTCTCTCTCGTGTCTTCTCTTCTCCCAAGTGTCCGCCAAATACTGACTCGTGAGCTAATTCCATTACTTGAATTCTTCTCTCTTTCGGTAACACCAACTGATACACAAGCTGATCCAGCATTTGATGCTTCTTATACAGCAATCCATTCACCACGATAAACTCTGATCCTTGGTCTTCAGCGATCCTCCACCACGATTTCAGTGACTCGTCATTTCTCTGCTGCTCCTCGAATTTCTTCGCATCTTCCAGCTGTCTTTCATCGTTCGAATTCTCTGTGAACAAGTCCCTCATACTTGTCTCCAGTTCAGCGTCGCTTCCGGAATCTTCACTATCATTTCGTTCACATGCAGCCATCTCTTCTTCAGTTTCATTGTTCTCAGATGTTGTTCTTTCGTCATCTTGGATGCTGAGTTCATCTTCGCTTTCCGTGTCATCTTCTTGCGAACTTTCGTTTATCGTTTCATCTTCTCCGTCTTCGACTTCTGCTCTCCGACTTTGTGCTCTTGTAGTCACATTCGCTTGTAGCTCTCCTTGCAATATACTGATTGGTGGAACCTCTTTCAGTTCTGCAATTATCTCTGGATGTAGCAGGAACTTTTCTGGATTTTCTTTACACAGTTCTGCTGAAATGCTGGCACACACTAAAGTTAAATATGGCGCGATATTTATTGTCCTGTCCTCTGTAGCTGCTCCTTCGTTACGACCGCTCATCCGCACTTCGATTTTCACCAACTTAGCTGGAATCGGCTCTCCAGCTACACATTGCAAATGAACTCTGCCGATTTCTTCTACTGTCGTTCCTTTCAGTAGTTCCTCGTTGATTACTGGTATCTCGGTCCCCGAGTCAATCAACGCCTCGACTTGCACAGGCTGCCCATCAGTCCCACGTATCTCCACATTTACATGCTGCAACGATATCTTCTTTATGCGTTGACACTCCTCTTTACTTTTTGTTTCTCGACAACTTTCTGCAATGGAAGTAGTCTTTATCGCTTCTTTCAGTATGGTGAACTGCGGCGTACACTTCATCACTGACTTTACTTCTGTTTCTTGGTTGCATTGTTCTTCCCAACCAGGAGGTGCATTTATCACTTGTATCTGGTTTACTCGAAGATTTTCTGCACTTCTGCTAAAGTTCTTCCTCAGATTTGCCGCTCCTGGTGCTTGGCAATGTTTTATTAGGTGTTTATCAGAATTGCAATTGTGGCAACGCTTCTTGATAAAACTTCTTTGCTCCTTGTTCTCCCACTTGTTGTACGGCGTGTAAAATGCATTACTTTCTGTTGGGCGTCCCAGCGGCGGAGTTCGATTGTAGGCTTGTCTGTCCCACGTTGACTGTTGTTTATCTTGCGACCACTGCTTTCCAGAATAATCATCTTTCTTTGCATCATTACTCTTGGCTTGGCTTCCGGTGTCTTTGCTATCCTTGTTCCACTTGGGTTGCCTTGGACCATTGTCCCATGCTTCAAATTTCGGTTTGTCTTGGAACATCACACCAATCCGATTGTTTACATGTATATCTGCGAGATCTGCAACATTACTAGCTTCCAAGCATTCTGTGCCCTCTTTTGCTAAGACAAACTGCAGTGGACCTGGTGGTAAACATTCTTTCAGCTTATCCGCCACTAACAAATCAAACAGCTTCTCGTAGTCTTTGTCCACTCGTCTACTTCGGACATAATAATTCAACAGGTTCTTCAGCCTAGCCGTGAACATCGTATACGTTTCTTCGGCTGTCTTCTTGGCATCTGCAAACCTTGACCTGTACTCACGAGCTGTTAACTTGAATTCCTTCAACAAATGCTCTTTCACTGCATCGTATTTATCTAAATTCTCAAATGACAATCGATTCAATACCGTTCGCGCTCTCGGGGTCATCAATGGCAACAACAATTTCACCCAATATTGCTTTTCCACAGCGAAGCTATTGAATGCATTTTCAACTGTTTCAAAATATAATGGCACTTCCATCATATCATACGGCATCTTCGGTAACACATGCTTCATTGCGTCACCTATCTTCTTAATCTTGGACACCATTGTCTCACTTTCTTTGAGTCTAATCTGTTCTGATACTTCCCGGCTCTTACGATCATCTTCGTCCCTCTTCTTCAGTCGATCTTGATCTTCGATTCTCCGCAGTTCTTCCTGTTCTATCTTCTGTTGTAATAGTTCTAACTGCTTTCTGCGTTCTTCTTTTTCAATGGCCATTTCTTTAAGTTGAGCCTCCTTGATAGCAAGTTTCTTTTGTTCTAACTGCATCTGCTCTTCTCTTTCTCTTTCTGCTTTTTCCAAATTGTCTTTTCCGGCTTGAAATTCTTCCTGACGAATTTCTTCTGCTCTCTCCAGTTCTTGTAAACGCATCTTTTCTTTTTCTTCCTCGCGAGCCTTTTTGTCCTCAATCTGCTGCTTTCGTATTTCTTCATCGCTTTTTCTTGCTTTTTCGTACTCTATCATTAACTCCATCCTTCTTCGTTCTGATTCGTCACGATCTATTTTCATTTGTTCTAACTGAAGCTGGAACTGTTGCTTCTGCATGTCTATCTCTTGTTGCCTTATCCTTTCTAATTTTTCTGCTCTTTCCGCTCGTTGCTCCTCTTTCTCTTTCTCCTCTTGTTTACGCTCTTTCTCCTCTTGTTTACGCTGCTCCTCTTTCTCTTTTTCTTCTTGTTTACGCTCTTTCTCCTCTTGTCTGCGCTGCTCTTCTTTCTCCTTTTCTTCTTGTTTACGCTCTTTCTCCTCTTGTTTACGCTGCTCCTCTTTCTCTTTTTCTTCTTGTTTACGCTCTTTCTCCTCTTGTCTGCGCTGCTCTTCTTTCTCTTTTTCTTCTTGTTTACGCTGCTCCTCTTTCATTATCATGAATTGCAGCAACGCCTCCATAGACATCGGTGCCTCAGGCTTCTCCACTGGCTTCTCCGCAGCGCCTCCGACAGCACCTTCTTCTTCTTTCTTAGCCCAAACCTCGGCTAAATTTCTCATCAATTCTTCCCTCGACATTTGTTCAACTTCTTCTGCGTCTAGATCTGCTTCAATTAGCAGTTTTATCAGTCTATCAGTAGACATCTTCTTAATATTTGCTTGCTTTTTCTCCGTAAGTTTCTCCATCTTACTTCTTTACTTTACTGATGCTAGTCGATAAATAGTAGGCTACTCTTCAAATGTTTGCAATTGACTGACTTCAATTCTTTACGCAAACTTCAATAGACAAGCAAGTTTTTTCTACCTCGTAGTCGTTGTGTTGTCGTTTCTCACTGACGTACGGATGCTCGATGTATCGTTGCTTCTCCCGTGTGCTCGGCTCCTCGATAAATTCACAGCGTCCGTTCCTCCACAACGTCTGTTGATTGAATAGAATCCCTCCGTTCGTAACTACGACCGTTCTCCTGCAACTTGGATCGTTATCCTGCAACTTGGATCGTTATCCTGCAACTTGGATCGTTATCCCACCGCTGCCACCAAATGTCACAAGTCTTTTCCCTCTTCTTCTCTACGTGTGACCTTCAGTCTCTTCGGAAGCTTCTTCGTATAAGTTCGTGGTAGCGTAGGCCTATCCCTAGATAACTGTTTCATTAGCTAAATGGCTAGGTTAAAGAATCTACAGTCTTTCACTGTTTTGTTAACCAACAACGACGACGTGTTTAACTCTTCTTATTATACTCCAAAATCCGATATAAAGTAAAACGATCAGCAACAACACAACAATGACTACACTTGCGTTATCATAACAACTACACGACTACTATCTTCATCAGTCTACTCTATCGCAACTCAACAACAACTCTTACAGCCAATCTCAACGGCTCTCAACACGCAACTCTCCTTCTTCACTTCCACTCCCTTCTTGTACAATTAACGTACGCTCGTCTAGACGTCACGTGCTGTCCAGACAATCACCTGTGCAGACGCCGCGCGGCAATTTGCACCTGGCCTACTTACGTCGCTGTACGACAATCGGCGTGCACTGATTAAATTAGCTGACAGTATGTATGTATGTATGTATGTGTGTATGTGTGTATGTATGTATGTATGTATGTATGTATGTATGTATGTATGTATGTATGTATGTATGTATGTTTGTATGCAATGCATGTATGCATGTATGCATGTACTATGTAGGCCATATACATGCATGCATGTTCTCACTTATTTAGGTCTATTTATTTAGAGTATTTAAGTCTTGTATATTTACTGCTGTTGTTTTATTTATTTTTCCAATGCATATAATGCATATGCAATGAATGTGTGTTGAGATAAGATATTGCTGATGCTTTGTTCAAGGTCGTTGCAACGTTGATCATTTGTTGATTGCGAATGCCACGCAGTCTCTCATTACGTTTCCGGAGAGAAGAGAAGATCGGACGTTAGATGGCAGCTGCAGCAGGAAACCAGCTCGAAGCCATAATTAAATAAGAGAGCGTAATACTACCGCCACCGCCGCTATAGCTATAGCCTACCATTGCTTCCGCTGTACGTACAGTTGAAGCCGTTGCTGGTCATGAGGCAGAAGAAGAAGGAATAGCTGGCGCTCTGCTTTCTCGGCATGCCCAGAAGTGACCGGAGATGCAATTTCCACCAAAATACCAATAAATAAATCCAAGGGCGGCTCACACACTTTGCCTCTTCCTCCTCCTCCTATCCTCCTCCTCCTCCTCCTCCTCCTCCTCCTCCTCCTCATCCTCATCCTCCTCCTCCTCTCGTAAAGCGAGTCAAGAATCTTTCCGTGGAGTAATGATCATCATCGTTCCGGTATCCACCAACCATCCAGGATCCGTCTGGAAGGCGAGTTTTTCCGTCGACGGATCGTGTGCACGGCTATTAGGAAACATGGCGCCCGTACATTCCCGTTTTCCCCCGTCGGGATTCGATCCTAATATAGGGGAGAGAGATAAAGCGTCCTTTTGGGATCAGTTATTGCGGAGCCTATACCACGGACGAGTTTTATTTCTCGGCTGCTACAGTGGCATAAAAGTATGGATATGTATCATGCATATTCGTTTACGCTTGTGTATATAATTATATATGCAGCAGTTGAGTATTTCATAGGTCATGATTCTAGTGATCAGTGGTGGAACTAGGAAGAGACATCGTCACGAAAGCAGAGGGTGAAATAATGAGAACATGAAAGTTCTTGTAGGAGAACGAGAATTGTAGACAAATAGCCGTGGGCTGTCCTAATGGAGACTAGAATTGAATCCCAAAGGCTCACCCTACTTGAACGTATTCGATGTTTAGGCATAAAAAGGTGCATGAATATGCGTTTGTAGGTCTACAATTGCACTTTTGTTATCTACACTGTAGGCCTATACGCGTGTTCTATCTCCAAGGATGACACTTGATTTTTTAATATGCGCATTTTTAGATATAGGGTTTCTGCATGCACCTTCTGTACACACTTAAAAACGATTTTTGTATCGACAGAGTTGGGCTGGATATTGCGCCTCTGAGCAGTTATCTGGTATAGGCGCTATATAAATATTCTGAATGAATGAATGGATGGATGAGGACGAAACTGAGGTAGCTTACATGTATATGCAGGAGGAAACAGGGTGAGTATATGACGGAGAGTGAGATACTCAAGTAGAGACAGGCAGACATAGACAGAGAGACAGCCAAACAGAGACAGACACAGCTATAATGTGGTATAGATTTAGGAAAGAGCAGGTGGCAAAATAGGAATTGAAAATGAGGCTTCGAACAGTGACAGATCTACGTATAGGCTAGCCGTCTACCGGATGTAGTAAAGAAACGCGTGCAGCTGTGCATTATTCATATCAACAGTGTTCCGTTACAGTAGCGAAGAAGAAGGACTCGGTAACATAACGGTAGGCCTACTTAATATTCTGTCTTCCAACGGCGCTCGGCAATCGTGTGCATACAGATGAAAGAGATTTTACGGCTGGACAAAATGTCTTTTAGGTGGCAACGGGGATCATGCAAGCACTGGTATACTCTCGGTGTAGGAACCAATAGTTTGCGTCATATACCTGGCCCTACAGATTGGCTGGGGTTGCATGGGTTTGCCATGAAGAGACCTGCAAAAGCTTGCCATCAAAAATGTTCTAGAAGATGACAACTGCAGCGCTCAGAAATTTCTGTGCACAATCTGCAATAGTTATTCGAATTTCTTTTTGCCGGGGTTATGCTGGCGAGAGATGTTTCTCGAGGTTTTACTGGCATATGATGCTGGTTAAGTTTTTTATTCATGCATTCATTCTGACATTTATGTAGCGCTCCTTCAAGTAAAAAACTACTCAGAGGCGCTCCCGACTCCAGCGAGTTGGAATGACAGCTATTGCAGGCTGCACGAGTCCAGTATTTACATGTCGCACACCCGTAGCCGGAAAAGATGTTAGCGTCAAGGCAGTTCGAAACAAAACCAGTTGCAAGAACCTCATGAATAAGCATGAGCTGCAAGGGTTGCAACATCATGCATATTCATGTTCTCTAGGGGCGGCAGATGAGTTTCAGATATATACGACCGAGAAGTCAAACGACAAACGCAATCGCAGCGGACAATTCTGATTAAATAGACCCCACGGAGTTCCGCATAATAATGTCGCGATTGTTCGCCACAGTGTCACGGATTCTCATCCGAGGCCGGAATTGCATCGCCAAAACCAGATTCTAAACTCAACACGTTTCGTCGATGCTGAGTTATATAGCGCCGTATATGTTTACAAGTTGTTCAGCTCAAACAATCCAAGCAACGTTTTAGATGGGCTATATAAATAATGCAACGTCAAGAATGCTTTAAAATGTTTTAGTAAAGCCCTGTCTTTAGCTAGACGTCCACAGGACAGCGATAATTAATCGGACAACTATTCTGATACGACGGAGCTCTCTTGAATTAGCTGGTGCCCTGTGCTATGTAGAGTAACGCCTAATAAATTCAAAGTTTGCTATTACGATTACGAAAAACTGTTATAGCGCCAGTTCAAGCACGTCGGATAATAGGAAAACTATCATGTAATAATAATAATAATTATTATTATTATTATATTCTGCAGAACGTCAGAAGTCTTATGTATTGACACAAAATATCGTAGCTAAAGCCATGCACTTCATAATCAATTCAGAGTCATTGACCCAGTATATATATATATATATATATATATATATATATATATATAATACATATATATAAAATATATATGGTCTATATCATTATAATTATATTATTTATTTATTATATAGATCTAATATTATTTCAATTATACACAGCGAATCTCAACCGCTAATCACTGTCACAAGCAGAGACCATTAGAATGTAATACAAGAGTAAGATGGACGACAGTGGCCATAACAGTCATACGAGGTTGGTTGTTGGCAAACTGCAGCTCTGGAAACGTCTAACAAACATAATCAGCTTAACTAAAGTACTAAACCTATAGCAGTGACAACTGTAAGCAAACGTATGGCTACTTTCGTCAACGTTAACCAATAGACCAGACTTTGATTAGATAATATACTGCTGCAGATGTAGCTCTATTTATTAGAGCTCATAACTCTCTCTTCTACGATGGAGACAATAATGGAGAGGCATGTTTGATTACAGACCTGGCTCAAGATGGCAAATAAATTCACAGTGTACAGCTGCGGTGCTCATTGCTTTGGTCATATTTTATGAGCCAGGTGCTGTGAGTAGACAGGCGGATATCCACGGCTAAGGAACATGAGGTTGGTAATCTATCGTTTTAGCGATTTCTTCGCCATTGGATGGGTTCTATAGCGTTGGTCGAATGCTATAGACTTAGGCTACATGTCGGTCTAGGCTAAATAGAGGTTGAAGTGATGAAGAGATTCTTGCTTAATTCAGGATTGGATTGGTGGAAAATAATCGCCATTTTAAATCGATGTTGGATTGATGAAAACATTGTTGTTCATCCAACAGAAACTAAATTGATGAAGCGTAGTTTTATCCTAATGAAGGCTGGATTGACGAAGGGATTCTTGTCAAACTAGAAGTCGGATTGATGAAACCTAATGATGCTACATCGGTCGAATATCATTTGAACGCTAAAACGATATGGATCACCCGGTGAAGGGACGCCATGAAACTTGATGAAAGGAGAACGAGGATTGAGAACCGGATATCATCAACGTCTTTCTCTCTGTGTTTCTGGAAATGACGAACGACGGAAAGCGGGCTGGAAACAGGACAGACGAAAGGACGGAGCAGGCAGGGAAGGGGAAAGGGAAAGGGAAGTAGTTATCGACGAAGAATGGGTTTGCATGGATCGATACGGCGTGGGGGGGTGATGCGTCGCCTGATATGAATGTAGGAATACGTGACCCACGTGACCTCAGCAGAATTGTCCCATCGAGCGACGACTGCGGTGGCGACCGATAGCGTTGAAGGGATACGGAAGTACAATGCAATCTGTCATCTCTTAGTGGGTTTTTGTATAGCGCCTTTGTAGAAAATGACCGGTGGTTTGACTCGATCCCCGTGATTGTATTCGTCACAATGAAAGACCGCGCGACCGAATAAAATGATTTTTGAAAGCTTGCGAATTGCTGGCTGATAAAGGAGAAGGAGCCTTTGCCGCACAATAAGCCTTTCCATACTGTCAGCCTATTTCACAATAAGCCTTTCCATACTGTCAGCCTGCAGCTTTTCCATACTGTCAGCCTGTTCCGCAATTTGACTGTTCTTTAATCAGCCTGCTTCACAATCAAAACTGTTCCGCAGCCAGCAGCAATCAGCCGATCCCACAATGACAAATGCTCCACAATGAGCTGTCATGCAATTACTGGCTGGCGGCTTTCCCCGTCTTCTGTATACAAACTGTTTTTTGTTCTTACACACCATTTTTCTTCAGCCACCAACCCACCATTCGTTCTCGTCATTTGCATCCCTTGTTTCATCTTCTTTCTCCTTCCAATTATTGAATCATAGGGGCCTACTCTCCTCATCCTCTTCCTCCTCTTCTCCCTCTTCCTCCTCTTCTCCCTCTTCCTCCTCTTCTCCTCGTCCTTCTTCTACTGCCTTCTCTTCAGTTTCAGTCCTCTTCTCATCCCTTCCCATTTGCTTTCTATAAATACTCCTTCCTCACTTCTATAGCATCTTACTCCAGCTCAATGCTTTCTTGTAAATGGTTCCGACGCTCGACAACAATCATCTATTTTCAATTGGACTCAGAAACCGCACACGGACACATATATTCATATATATGTACATATATACATGTATATGTACATATATATGTATATATTTATATGTCGCCTATATAATATAAATAATATTATATATAATATATAGGTCACAATTTCACTCGTCTTCAGTAAGCTTGGATCACGCTTTCAGTAAGCTTGGATCATGCTTTTAATTACTGGTCTACCGTCTAATATAGCTAAGTGGAAAGCTGCTGGCTTTCGATGGCATCCAGTACACAGCTGAAGTGAATCCCTTCGAACCCATTGTCCGCCTTTATTTTCAGGGTAAGGAGCTTAACTTATTCGATTCCGGCTTAGGCCTACAGCAAAAGCTTATTTCAATTGGCAAATCGCATTGCGCATGGTATGATTTTCTGTGCTACATGACGCACATGCTTCACTGCGAGTAAAGCAAAGAGTGTAGATGTCCTGTATCCCGCTCTACTTAACACTGGCATGATGAAGATCGTGAGGACATTCGCACGGATAGGATTAAACTAATCGAAAACGGGGTCGCCATCGACCCACGCACACTACCACCCTCCAACCGACCACCTCTCCACCTTCGGGCTGTAAGGCTGTCGTCGATGAAAAGATGGAGTTATGTGAATGGATTGATGACGATGTGAAAAGAAGACGAGATTATGGACCGGATATCAAAAACAGCTTTGTCTTTTCACTCATGGTGAAAAGCGAGTTCCGCTTCAGGGCAAGAAAACTGATTTGCAATAGCGAACACCACGCGGAAAGGAAAACTTAGGCCTACACATTGCAAATCAGAAATTGTCGTCGTCGTCATCGTCGTCTTCATCATCATCATCGTCATCAGAATCAGAATCATCATCAAAATCATCATCATCATCATTATCATCATCATCATCATCATCACCACCACCACCACCACCACCATCATCATCATCATCATTTTGCATCATAGACTTTTTAATCTTCGTCATCTTCTTCATCTTTATCCTCATCAACTTCATCCACTCTATTATCTTCTTGTTGATCTTCATCTTCCTTATCTTCTTCATCTTCATCTTCTTTATCTTCTTCTTCTTCTTCATCTTCTTCATCTTCTTATCTTTCTCCTTCTCTCTCTCTACCACTGACGTTGCGATGTCTTGACTTGCAGGAGATTATTACGTTCTATGACTTATGTGGTTTGCCATATTACATGTAGGGTGAAAACCAGGCATTATGGCTATTTATGTGGCAATAATGTGGCAATACAGAACTAGACTGACTACTTGGTTCGCCAAAGTATAATTATGTGAGTTAGAAATAGAGATAAATAACATCATAGTCACGCCCGTTCCCGACACAAATTCAATTAATTCGAGAGCTGAGAATGACAGAAAAACGCACGGATACGTTGACTCGCTCTCCTCTAACCTAATCGGACTTCTATATTGCCAGCAATGGAGGTAGAAAGCATCTGTCGATGGCACTCCTATGATTTGCATCTAATCAAGAGATGCGGGAGTAATGCTGCATTGGTCATGTCTCCTCTTTCCCCGGCCGCTCTGCCCTTCGCTCGGCAGCCAGCGGCCTCCTTGTCGTGCCTCGCATGCGTGGAGCCACTGCCCAGTCCAGAAGCTTTGCTTATGCTGGCCCATCCTACTGGAACCGTCTTCCTCACAAACCTCGTCTTGAGCTTCTTAGTCTCTCTCTCTCCCTTTGTTTAGGAAACGCCTGAAGACTATGCTATTCGTTAGCGGCAGTGCTAACTAGGGTCGGGAGCGCTACTGAATCTGTGAGCGGCGCTATATAAAAGTTTAATTACAATTACAATTACATGTGATTTACTGCTCCGTTGACGTTTGGTTAGAGTCTCAGAAAAGGAGAGTAAAAGTTCAAGTCTCGCCAGTTACTGTGGCGGTCACTGTGTGTTGGGACCTCAGGAAGTCATTCGCTTTGTCCTATAGTTACTATGTCTACTTCAAAGCTAATTGGGGAATGACAGCATCAACTGGAGCACTGGTGTTACAGTGGTTTATTGGTTTGCATTGTGCTGTCACGCTCTCCGCCTCATTTGGTTGTGACGAATAGTATCTGGATGGGTACTAGAGAGGTACTATAGAGACCGGCGAACGATGACTCGTACATGTAGGACTCTTTACGCGGGAAAGAACTAGTCACGTGACCAAGGTCGGAAGCCAGTCTCGCCAGTTACTGTGTTGGCACATGAGGAAGTCCTTCGCTTTGTCCTATTATAGGTGTATGTATACTTCAAAGCAAATTGGGGAAATGACAGTATCAACTGGAGCACTGGTGTAATATATTGCTTTGCATTGTGCTGTCACGCTCTCCGCCTCATTTGGTTCTGACGAATAGTAACTTGATGGGTGCTAGAGAGGTACTATAGAGACAGAGACAGAGAGACAAACAGACAGAGAGAGACGGAGTGAAAGACTGAGAGAGACAGAAAGAGACAGCGAAACGCCAATTATTCCGGAGTAAACAAAATGTTGAGCAATGTCAACAACAACAAAATAGGAACATGTGCTTGAACAAATCGATGTATGAATATCTAGGCCTACTTGTATGAATGTTGAAATTTGATTTTTCACGAGCAGTGACCGCAATTTTGAATTTGCATGCGATCGAAGATAAAAGTCACCTTGCAGGATAACATGGAAGATATCCCATCCACCACGCGGAGCATCAGCTACATGTACATGTTGACTACCCACAACGTCGTCCACCCTGCAAACACTGAGTCACTATGCACATAAAGTACATTTATATTTAGCAAGTGAATGGGCGATTGCATGGTTGGATAAGATAAACAAGATGGATGATGGCCGGCACTGCGAGGGGGAGAAGCAGGAAGCGAGAGTGGAAAAGTGGAAAGGAGCAGAACATGGAGGAGGGGAAAGGCTGAGAAGGAAGAGGAAGAGGAGAAGATGGAGAATAATTGTAGGGAACAATGTGACCGTCCATCGGAGCGATGCAGCTGGCCAATTATGGTCGATGCTTATGGAAAGATTTAACGTCAGATACGCTGTTGAAGAAGAAGAAGAAGAGGAAGAAGAATAGGCACATGTATATCCGGCCGTGTCCTATGCACAAAGGTCTTGTGCATGCAATGGAAATGTATGAGCACGATATTCATGCATAATATGAATGCATATGCATGAGCTTATAAAATTATATATCCTATTTCTATAGCACGTTAAAACTGCATTTTATTCGTGATAAGAAAGCATTACATGTAGGCCCTACATGCAGCCTATCATTTTTGTATAATAGTGCATGCAATTTTCACAGTGAAACAAACGTTTTCTTAGTCAAGTTTTGATGCTTTATACAATAAAACCAATAGATCTATAAATTTGGGCATGCATTGAGTTTCTTAGAATGCAAAAGAATCAAAAATAATTACCTGTTTTAACCGTCTATAGCGCCAAACTATGTTTACAGGTGGCCCTAAACTAGCGGGACTCAGCAGTCCCTTATGAGTTTCCTTTTGTGACCAACAGATTGCTTGCTCTTAGTACGACAATATTATTATGTTATACTTAGCTAGCATACTCTTGAACCAATAAACTGATGGTCATGGTTATGGTTGTGGCTAAAACCTACTTGCCTATTACATTGTTTCATAGGCCTACATACTGTTATATCCAGACTGTAGATTAAATTTAATAAGTTAACATTGGTAAGCGTTTCGCATTGTGTCAGAACTTCAGCCATCACGATAAGAGAAGTCTATTTAAGATCGAAGTAGCTTGGTATTAAATTTTGTCTGAATGTCTGAATGTCTGTCTGTATAGG